>NW_011626920.1:2289151-2311445 GCF_000204515.1 Acromyrmex echinatior
GATCCCAATGATGATTACTGTCCACAATTTATCTTTTTTTTTTCTTTGCACTTGCGTAAAAAAATTGAACTGGCGTGATCTAACGCGTGAACTTTTCACTGATTGTAATTGTGAATTGAGGTAGTCCGATTTCTATGCTGACCGACATGAACTGAGCTAATCTGATTTTTATACTGACGCTGTGCGCTTCCGCGGGACCTCTATTTATACCCCGAAAAAAGGGCGTTGTGCCCTTTGTCTAGGATGCAATAGTTAGTTGCAATGTCACGCGAAATTTATGATTTTTATAGCGTCCTATTGTTGTTAATCTAAATCGTTAGAGGAGTTTCGAGAAGAAAAGAAGTGATTTACGTTTTTTTTTAAAGAGGCAAGATTGCTCCAGACGGATGACGAATTCTGTTATCCTCGCGGAAAATATGGCTAGGTAAACAGACGGTTACAATTAGTGCACAATTAGTTTTGCGTGCAGGGCAACTATTGTCAGTTGCGAGTCCGATCTTAGATAACGCTACCGTGGGAAGTTATCCCATGCGTTTTATGATTTTTTAAGCGCGACATGGCGCTTGTTTTCTTACGGTAAAATTGTTGATCAGTCTGGGACGACAAAGCTTGGATTTTTAGTATTGCTTGACTTCGGTGCATTTATAATGTCTTTTGCAATCTTGTCACTTTTCGGGCCTGCATTAAAGTTGTTATTCCTTCTGGATTGATTGGCGTTTACGAGTTTTCGCGGAACTTGTCCGATCTCTCTTTTTAGTTCTGTCAAACCGTTGTCAGAAGATCGCTCGAGTCTCACAGACGCTAACCATAGTCGCGACGTGGAGCCGATTCTTTCGAAAGAAAAGAATCGTGGTGTCTATAGGACGTAACAGAAGTACATCTTATAAAACAACAAGTAATGAAGAAAAAGTCATTGAAGAAAAAGGGCAGTCCTACAAAAGAACAATTATTTAAAACTATAAAGAAATTAAAATAAAAAAATAAAGTTTTTCAAAAATTATGACGTCTTCAAGAGAGAAAGAAAAAAAGAACTATCGCCAAAGGACCATCACACGGAAAACATGAGGTACAAGCCATGGAAACTTTAAAAACTTTAGGAAATAAGTTATTACCAGACAAATTTAATATGTTGTTACCAGTACAAATAGACGCGCATAAAGCAAACGTAGCATACGATACAGTAACGAATTTAAAAAATTTGCTACATCGATGTACTTTTTAAGTCCGCGAACCTATAAAAAATTTAAAAAATCATTTACATTACCTTCTGTGTGCATTTTACAATCTTTTACATATAATTGGAATATTGTGCCTCGTATTAATACAAAAATCTTTGAAACATTGAAAATAAAATTACATTCATTATCGCTTATAGAACAACATTGTATACTTTGCGCGGACGAAATGAGTTTAAAGTGTTTTATTTTACAATATTTCACAAGATTAAATTATAGGTTTTCAAGATGATGATAATAATAAGTTACCAATACCTGCAAAAAATGCATTTGTTCTAATGGCACGTAATATTGCAGGTAATTGAAAAGTTCCACTTTGTTATTGTTTTGCAGGGATTACTGTACAAGCGATACATTAAAAAATATTATTTTTGATGCATAATTAAGTTAAGAAAAAGTGGTGCTACTGTGCATGCATTAGTTACGGATATGGGTATATTTTTGATACTCCTCATTTATCAAAGCAACACGTAATAATTTGTTAAAATATAATTTAGAATTTTATGATAAGTTCGCTTCATGGAGATACAATTACATTGTCCAATTTTATTTCAAAGATACTCAACAATGGATTAAAACAGCTCCTAAATTATTTTCGATTCATATCGAACCCAACAATTTTTCGAAAATAAAAATTAAATGCGGTACAAGTTTTAAGTAATCATGCAGCTGCAGGTATGTGCACGTTATTGTCTGTCGTTTGTCTTCCTTCTGAAGCAATTGGAACAATAGAATTTATTGACCATTTATGATAAATTATTTGACATTTTAAATTCCTCTTTTCCAGTTCGTTCGAAAGAATATCGAAAAGTTTTTATCAGAAGTATGAAACAAGTAGAATTTTTACAAGAAACATTGATTTTTTTGAAAGATATCACAGCTGTTAACACTAAGGGTAAAATTGTAAAAATTACATATTTTGAATGCTGGCAAATCACTATTAATAGTATTATATAATTGTGGGAAATATTAAAGACTTTTAATTTTCCATATTTACAAATTTATAGAATAAACCAAGATTGCCTTGAAAACTTTTTTGATTCTATTTGGCAACAAGGCGGTAACTGTGTAAATCCGATCTCTATATAGTTTGTTCGCGCTTTAAAAAAATTGTTTAGTTATTACAATCTTGTGATACAAAAAATTGTGCTCCAGATTCCGATGAAATATTAAATTTTATGGAAACATCCAATCTTCGATCTATAATTTCTGACTTTAATGAATCATTTACGCAAAAAATTTTAGATGTTCCTACACATGATTATCATTCTGAATCTGCCAAAACAAAATGCATTTAAATACGTTTGCGGCTATTTAATAGAAAGATATTTACCGATACATTCGTGCGAAGCGTATACAGATTATATGAACAAAAATATTTATATTTTAAATGAGACTATTCTATATTGTTCATTTCGCGACTATGGATCTAATTTTTGTTTATATATACATAAATTACACGAAATATTCATTAAAAATTTTGAAACTAATTGTTATAAAAAAAATATTGATATTTATTTGCTTTCTTAAGTACAAGACATTAACTTTCAATCACTATGTCCTATAGACTTTCCTATAGACTTTCTATGAAAATTATTTCTTCGCATGAGCATTTATTTCGCACTATTGCAATATAATAAAGCATGTAAAGGAGTTGGTCAGTTAATAGAAAAAAGTAGAATATTTTATCTTTAATTTTTTTAAACATTTTTTATTGTTTGTACAATTTTTATAATATTTAAATAATTTGTAATATTCATATATAGATAAGATAAACTAAAGTTAAAAATATTTTTAAGATATATAAAGGTAAGAAATAAGAAACACTTATTATGAGAGTAGTTCGAAAAATTTTCGGCTTGATACAGAGAAATAACGCTATAAATATCAAATTGCTACAATTTTAGACAAGTTTAGCTTTCAAAAGACTACTGGTCTTCTGAATCTAAAATTTCAGCAGATACATTTACTAGTTTTTTTATTTTAGTCGTAAACAACCAACTTTTGATTCTATCATGATAATGCATCCATTCACACTATTTTAATTGTAATCGCAAAATTGCATAATTTGCACTTCAAATTGTTTCCGCACGCACAGTGAATACCATGAACATAGTGAACACAAAAATAAACTTAATATTTGTGTAGCGTCATTTCTCTGTATCGGGCCAAAAATTTTTCTACCCTCATATAAGATATAGCAGTAAGATAAAAATAAGAATATTTTTAATAAGTTATTATATTAAAGAGATTTTTATTTATTTATTCAGATTCTTTCTCATATCATTGGTAGGGCAATAAGGAAACAAAATAAAATATAAAAAGCTGAATAGTCATGAATAGTCATTCTATATGCCTTCTCTTTCTTCTCTCTTTCTGGATTACTAAGATGATCCGAATAATTAAAGTAACATCTGATAAGAGAGAGATAAAAAATAAAAAATGTAAGTATAATTGTAAGTAGATATATATGTGAGCGTATATAGATAAGCGTATATAGATACATATTATATAGTATATATAAGTATATACATAAGTACATATTAAGCATTGATATTTATCTGTTTTACATGATCTGTTTATATTGTAACATATATATATTGTATATAATTATAATTAAATTTTTATGTTATGCGTTGTAAACCAAATATGATATTTATCTATACATTAGCATGTTTAAAATCGTATATTATCGATTTTGTATGTAAACTGCGTATAGATTTTATGTTTTATAATATTTATAATAAGCAATTTCTTAATGTTTACATATGTTTTCTTTTTTTCTTTCTAGACCATTGATTGACTATAGTTACAGTATGAGTTCTAGTAAAAGAAACTTAAAAAATAAAAAAACATGCGTAGATACGTTATAAACTTTTTATGGTATTAAAATAAAGTTCATCATTTCCTGATTATAATTATAAATTTGTTTTTGATTAGAATTATAAATTTGTATTCCCCCTTTATATGAAAATATACACATATGACATACACATACACACATACACACATATATACATATAAATGTATATACATATATAAATTACATATATATAATTTTATACTTTTTTATAATCAAATTTCTTTAATATTTCAATAGATTAACCAGCGATTTCATTTACGATGAAATTTTAAGGCGTAAGAATCGTCAGGACAACAATCCACTACGATTTGTTAATTTCTTATGGCTTAATTTTTAATGTCTTCAAATCTCATTGTAACATCGCTTTAGAAAGATACAAAATTATTTGGACTATAGACAAGGTCTACGGTTCGAATAGAGTAGAAGAGTAAGGGTGCCGCACACACCTTCCATAACAGTAACATAAGACATAACGCAAGGATCAGTCAATCAGAATTAAGAGTTTAAAAGAATTCTCGACTGTGATTGGCATAAGATACATCTTATGGTTATTGTTACAGCCTAAGAGAGTAAGTGAGAGAGAAGTCTAGATGGCATTACCATATATAATGTTGTGGCGTTGCGAGTGTTAGTCATGGCGCTCGAGTTAGTTCTTCTTCTCGGCTTTCCTTTCTTTCCTTCTCTCTGGTGTCATGGCGTTCTGCGTGCCGATCTCGTGTAAGCCTCTAGATAGATAATAAGTTAAGGTTCGGTAAGATTAAGAATCACCTTTTGTTCATTGCGAGATCGATTACTGTTTCATGTTATTCAGTAATTGTTAGCATCATTAGATAAATACTCATAGTGTAGATTTTTTTAGTCTCCCGTATTCTAATCTAGCACTGCGATATCGATATCCAAGCCGTTTTTACGCACGCAATCACGTGTCTACTTTTGTAATCTATACTTTCTATACTATCTATATTTTCTAAACAATCATTCAAGTTTGTATCAAACTGCCTTATGGCATATGAGTCAGAATCAACGAGTAACATTCATTCGTAAACTTAATGATTTCCTGCCAATTGTCCTTCGCCGTTAATTAGTCATCGCTGGCGCCACATTGGGCACAGCAGCCACAACGTAGCCACAAATTGATGACTCTGACATGATTGCGTAGCGTTCCATTTAACCTAATGCGTGCGTTCTAACAAGCCACAGACATGGCTAGTGGCTCAGGCGATCCTTCCTCGGGTAATCAGGATAGCGGTGCATCGTATAGTTGAAAGTGTCGCGTATAGTTGAAGCACTTACGCGAGTCGGAATCAGATCCATGCCGTTCTGGAAATCCAGAACCAGACCTATGGTTCGTACAAATGGAAACTCAATTCCTCACCGCGGGTATAACTGTAGAGATGAGATGAAATACAATTATGTGATACAATGCCTTGACGACAATTCTTTGACCGAAGTTAGCAATATTGTACTTAATCCGTCCGCGATGGATAGATACGCCGCGCTCAAAGATAGGTTAATTAAAAGCTTCGCGGATAGCGTAAAAAAAACTGCGTAGGTTGTTAAATGAGGTTGATTTAGATGACCGTCGTTCGTCGCAATTGCTCCGTCGGAGACCTTGCGCAAAATGGCGTGTCAAAAGAAATGTTTAAATCTTTATGGCTGCAACGCCTACCACTATAAATGCAAGCTACATTAACAGTTAGTAAGCACGAAGAGCTATCGCAACTAACAGACTGAATAACGGACGTGCTATCCACTGGCGTTAACGCTGTCGCAGCAGTCATATCGACAAAAGTCAATTCAGCAGATTCGCAAATGTTCGCGCTTCTAGATCGAATGGAGAGATTGGAAACTCGTTTATCGCGTGACAAGTCACGAGCCTCGCGGAATTCTCGTCGTAGAAGCCGTTCAAGGTCACAATCGGAGAGCAAGCCATGCTGGTATCATCGACGTTTTGATGGAAAAGCTATCAAGTATACGCAATCCTGCAACTGGAAGCCAGCGAAACAGAAAAACTAGAGACTGAACTATCCCCGGCGGCAGATAACTTGACCGTCTCTGCTCAGCTCGTCAACAAAACTATTCCTCGGTTAACAGCGTTTGCCGATGACTGCCTATACAAAGAGATTCTAAGCAAGTTTCCTGAAATAACTAGAATGTCGATCATGCATAAACAAATCTCACACGGAGTGGAACATGTAATCGAAAATAACGAATCCTCCTGTATCAAACAAAGTCAGACGACTCTGTCCAGAAAAACTCAAAGCAGCTAAACAAGAGTTTGAGTATATGATGCAACAAAGCTTATGCAGAGCCTCCAGGGCTTCCAAGAGCTTGGGCTAGTCCTCTTGTGCAGAAGAAAAATAGCGATTGACGTCCGTGTGGAGAATACCGCAAACTCAATGAGGTAATTTTGCCAGATCGTTACTCAATTCCATTCTTGCAAGATACACATTTCCTGCATGACAAAACCGTGTTCTCTACGATAGATCTAGTGCGTGCATACCAACAGATTCCAGTCCGCGAATCGGATATTTCGAAAACCGCAATCATTACACCGTTCGGACTTTTTCCTTATATGACATTCGAACTTCGTAACGCAGCACAAACTTTTCAAAGATTTATGGATTGGGTAACAGTAGGACTTGACTTTTGTTTTATTTATATCGATGACATTTTAATCGCTTCGCATGACGAAACGCTGCATAAGGAACATCTAAAAATATTGTTCGACAGACTTCAACAGCATGCAATCAATCCGAATAAATGCGTGTTCGGACAGAAAAGCGTCAGCTTCCTGGGACATACAATCAATGCTGAAGGCATCAAACCTTTACCCGAAAAAGTCCAAGCTATCGTTGAATTTCAGGAACCAGCTACAGTCAGACTTCGACATTTTTCTTAGGAATGCTCAATTTCTATAATTGGTTTCTCAAAAATCTCGCAAGCATGCAAGCACCATTGCTAAATGCAATCTCGGGATTGCGAATGTAAACGCAACAATGCGAAAATAGAATGGACTCCTAAGCTCAGACAATCCTTTCAACGAGTTAAGGAAAATCTCGCTCAAACTACCTCGCTCGCATTTCCAAACAGCAAGGCAACACTTTCGTTGCAAATAGATGCCTCAGACAAAGTAATCGGTGCAGTATTGCAACAGTACAGTGGATTTTTACAACCACTTCTTTTCAAGGAAGCTCACGCCTACACAAACAAAGTATATGATAGAGAATTATTAGCTATCTATATGGCTATCAAACATTTTCGATATATGTTAGAGAGACGAAACTTTCACGTTATCACGGATCATAAACCCCTCGTGTACGCATTCAAGAGGAAATCTGATCAAATGTCGTCAAGACAAACCCGTCAACTACTCTTCATTTCGGAGTTTCACAACCGATGTACGTCACATTTCAGGCGCCGAAAACATTGTAGCAGATGCATTATCTCACGTCGACACTGTCATGATATCAACTAGTCTCGATATGCAAGAGATTGCAGGAACTCAAGCCTCGGACGACGAATTGCAACAACTGAAGCAATCTACAACGTCTTTGAAGCTCAAAAAGTTTATCTTATCAGAAACAGCATCTAATATTTACTGACACTTCAGAAGAAGAGATCAGACCTTACATTCTTGGACCATTACGAAGATGAGTTTTTGACATGGTGTATCAAATGTCTCATCCAAGCGGCAGAGCAACTCATCGGCAAATTGCGCAAACATTTATGTGGCCCTCCATGACTAAAGACATTAAAAAGTGGGCCCGCACTTGTCTAGCATGCCAGCAATCTAAAATTCATCGTCATAACCATACCTCTCCTACCAAAATACTAATACCAGATACTCATTTCGAGCACGTACATATCGATATCGTCGATTCTCTATCTTCATCCAAAGGTTTCAGGTATTTATTAACAATGATTGACCGATTTACTCATTGGCTATTCCATTACAAGATTTTACAGCAAACACGATGGCGAAGATGTTTTTCATTCACTGGGTAGGTACAAATTTGGAGCTCTATGCCTGATCACTGATTAGGGCTCGCAATTCGAAGCGCAGCTGTTCGACACATTAACCAAACTCGTCGGTTCTAAACGTTGTTGGACAACTGCATACCATTCAGAATTTAATGGCGTCATCGAACGATGGCATCGCTCTTTAAAAACTGCATTAATGTGCCATGGTGAAACTCAATGGACGGATACACTGCCAGTAGTATTACTCGAACTGAGAACTTGTTTGAAAGAGGATCTAGGCACTTCTGTAGAAGTGGAATTAGTTTACGACACTACGTTCAAAGTACCGGGTGAGTTTTTCTCTTCTGAAGAAATGCCGAGCGACCCACGAATTTTCGTCGAGGATTTCCGCATAATTATGCAAAAGTTACGGCCTAGACCAATCTCTCATCACATTAGACCTAAGTTATTTTTCCAAAGATTTGTATAACTGCTCTCATGTCTTCTTCAAAGTAGAAGGCAACATACGTTCTCTCGGACCAACCTGGAACACCGGACCGTATAAAGTATTAGAGCGCATTTCGGACAAAGTCTTTGCTATAGAAGTCGATGGCAAATGTATCAACGCCACTCGATAGACTTAAGCCCGCTTATTTAATAATTCAAGACTCAGAAACTACTGCGTCCCCGTTTTCAATTAACATTCCAGTGCAATGTGAACCAAGACATATCTTGGTCCAACAACCAAGCGAAAGACTGTTAGATTCAAGGATTAATTCATGCAATATTATTATACATTAAGCGATCAACAAGCATAAGTTTCTGTTTGTTTCGTTTAATTTTATTTTCTGTTATTTTCGTTCTAGCGATAATTTAATCAGTATTTCTTTCCTTAACATTTATACTGAGAGAGGGAGAGGAATACTGTTGCGTTGCGAGCATTAGTCGCGAGGCTCGAGTTGATTCTTCTTCCCGGTTTTTCTTTCTTTCCCTCTCTCTAGTGTCATGGCGTTCTGCGTGCGGTCCTCGTGTAAGAGTCCTCTGCGATAGATAATAAGTTAGGGCTCGGTAAGATTAAGAATTACCTTTTGTTCACTGCGAGATCGACATCGATTATTGCTCATGTCATTTAATTAGCATTGTCAGATAAATACTCATAGTGTAGATTTTCTTAGTCTCGTATTCTAACCTAGCAATGCGATACCGATATCCGAGCCATTTTTACGCAATCACGTCTCTACTTTTGTAATTTATACTTTCTATACTATCTATACTTTCTAAACAATCATTCAAGTTTGTATTAAACCGCTTTATGGCATATGAGTCAGAATCAACGAGTAACATTTATTCGTAAACTTAATTATTTCCCGCCAATTGTCCTTCACCATTAATTAGTCATCGCCGGCGTCCAGACACGCTCGGCGCCACATTGGGCAGCCACGACGTAGTCACAATGTCTCAATTTGCGCATGCGCGCTACGATTTTGACACTAACATCAAAAATACCGGTAGAGAGTTGCGCTACTGTATACTGTGATTACGTCATACATTACCACAACCTGCAGCAGTACTCGTCACAGTCTTCGTATCACAAAGATTCATCGAAACTGCAATTCGTGCAATCTCCATGGCTTCGCGATTATGTAGAACTAAACACAAAATTTAGAACTTTGTCAAAAATGATTTTGAAAAAGTTTATACAAACTGATGAATAACGTGGTATTTGGCAAAGTCATGGAGAATGTGCGCGATCGAGTCGACGTAAAGTTATTAACAAAATGGGAAAGCAGATTCGGTGCTGAGGCAATGATCGTGAAACCAAACTTCCACAGCCGTAGCGTCTTTTCAAAGAATCTGATCGCGATAGAACTTGAAGTGAAGTTCGAATACACAAACCGATATACGTGGCTATGTGCATATCCAAGACGTGTTTATATGAATTTCACCACGAGTACATGGCACCGCTATTTCGTGAAAAATGAAAAATTATGAATACCGACACTGATAGCATTGATACTCATATATCACGTAAAATGTGATGATGTTTACGATCATGAAACGTGATATAAGTAGATTTGATACGAGCGATTACTCGAGCGACAACGCGTATTCCGCTCGCAAATAAAAAAGTTCCTGGCTTTATGAAAGACGAAAACAACGGTACCATCATGACCGAATTCGTAGGGCTTAAAGCGAAAATGTATGTCTTGCGTGTAGAAGGAAAAAAGGATTCAAAGGATGTCAAGAGCAACGTTATAGTGAAGTTTATAACGTTCGAAGATTACACGCGGTGCTTGAATGACACAATCGAAATAACGCGCAGGTAATCGTGCATTACATCCAAATTGCATAATGTGTACGATATCAGAAACAAAAATCGCTCTAAGTTCGTATGGCGATAAGTGATATATTGTGCCACCGACACGCTGCCATGGAGGCATTACCGATTTAAATAAAACACATTTGTATTGTATAATATGTTTAATATTTATATAATTATGTATAATTATGTATAATATGTATAATATGTATAATATGTATAATACGAGGGCAAGTCAATAAATTCTTAGAAAATCTGTCAGAGGGCACTCGCAGTGTCATGTCACATTATTTTTTGACAAGTAGCATCTTTCAGCTGATTACTGGCAAATTTTAAGCGGAATTCATCGCATGGTTTCATTTCTGTAGACGATTAAAGCGAACAACCTTTGTATTTTTTGCAAAATGAAAAAAAACGAGTTTTGTGCAACATCTACATGAAAGGCTTAACGCCGAAAGAAATCAAAGCCGAATTGGATAATGTTCACATTTGCACCAGTGTTTGCGATTGTATACAATTGAGTAAATGAATTTAAACGTACATCCACATGTGATGCACCTTGTTCGGGACGTTCAATTGAGGCTGTTACGCCAGAAATCATAATCGATAAAGTCCACGATTGTTTTGACTGATCGACGAGCGCGCGAGCTTGTTGAGGCCACAGACATATTACATGGCACAGTGATTTCAATTTTTCACGAACATTAGGTTATGAAAATTAGGTATGAAAAAGCTATCAGCAAGATGGGGTGTTGCATTTGCTCACTGTGGCCCGTGTGACAATTTTAAAACAATGTTTGGAGCTGTTTCAACGTAATCCAGATGAATTTCTGCGTCGATTCATTACTGTGGACGAAACATAGATCCATTACCTCACACTCGAGACGAAGGAACAGTCAAAACAATGGACTTCACCGAGTGAACCAGCTCCGAAGAAGACGAAGACTATGAAGTCGGCCGGAAAGGTGATGGCCACAGTTTTTTGGGATGCACGCGGTATAATTCATATCGATTACCTACCGTCGAAGCAATGGCGATTACTATGCAGCCTTATTGGACTATTTCAACAACATTTTAAAGAAAAAACGTCCCCATTTGGCGAAAAAGAAAGTGTTTTTCCATCAAAACAAACACGGGTTCACACATGTCTAGCACCGATGGCTAAATTCAATGAATTCCGCCATGAATTGCTTCCTTATCCAACATATTCGCCAGATTTAGCTTCCTGCATCTATTTCCTATTTCCAAACCTGAAGAAATGGTTTGGAGGAAAGAGATTTACCATTAGAGAGCAGTTCATCGCTGAAACAGAGGTTTATTTTGAAGGATTGGACAAATCATATTATTCGGACGGCTTGAAAAAGTTGGAGAATCAAAAAAGTTGGATCAAGTATATCGAAATGAAAGGAGACTATATTGAGAAATAAAAATGAATCGATCAAAAAAATATGTTTTATTATGTTTTTTTAAAAACTTATTGACTTATCTTCGTAGATCTATAAGATACCGATCGCGGAAATAGATCACAAAAAAAACTATCAAACGTTCACCGCTGGACGGAAGATTAAAGTAACACGATTCGAACTTCCTGCTGTAGTGTAACTTCATTTGTTTTATGTATGTCTTACTCTGTTCTCTTTCCTGACAGATTTTTCTTATTCTGATCAGTCAGTACTGAATCGCAAGCGTAAGAGTACTTATCGTAATATTTGCTGTTTATATTATTGTGGATAACGTAATAATTATTCAATAATTATGCCTATTCGCGGGAGACCTAATAAAATAGATAAAAGCAAAGTAATCAAGCTTTTAATAAATTATAATAAAAGTGAAATTATTTTAAATAATGAGAAAGTAATATTAAAATGTGATGAAATATGGTTATCGAAAAAAATTAATGATCTTATGTCACCGATGACTATTTATGCATTTGTTGTACGAGTATGTAACAAATATAATATTCGAGATCAATTAATGAATTGTTCTTCTTCTGATGAGCGGAATGGTAGTAATTCCATAAGAAGCGAACAAAACATCTCGAAAAATAATTCCAAAACACCTCGAAAAATGATTCAAACAAATGATTCAACGCATCTATGAGTATGTCGTCACAAGATGAATCGAATCAATACATGGTACAGACAAGTAAATCAGAAATCATTTTTACTATAAATATACCAAAAAGTGATTTTTGAGATGATAATTTAGAAATACCGTAAAATGGATAAACGTAAAGTAAGAGAATTATAAGACAACATACAGTTTTGTAACTTGGGATGTGGCAGCATATGTTGTGCCAGAAGATTTGGAAAGCCATTAAATTTTCATGTGGTTTTAACTTTAAAAATCACAAGTTAACTCATGATAGGCAATTAGGATACGCTAACAGAAGTTGTCAACGTGGTTCAGTCATTAAATGCAAAATCAATAATTTGGATGAAAATGATACAAGCACAAAAATATTTTGCACGTTTACGGAAGGTAATGAATGCTGCGATAAATTATTTCTTCGTAAACCAATACGAAAAACAATCATGGAAAATTTGCGCGAAAAATCTGCAACAGCATATAGAATGGAAATGGCAGAAAAATACATGCATCATAATGATGTTATATAGAATCTTCACATTTATATAGTGCTGAAGTATTATGCACAGCAAAACATGAAATATTAAAGAAAAAATATATTCACGAAGATCCTATAAAAGCTTTACATAAAGTTTAATAAATTAGCAGGAATTATACATAGTATTGGATTAGACCTGTTTTATATACATTACTGAAGAAATTATCAACTGAATGTTTATCGATGTTACGCAGCTTTAGAACCAGTAGTTTGTGTAGACATTGATGCATAGTAAAAAAAATTCGGAAACCAGATAATTCAAATTCTAAGCATATATTTTTTTATAATTGTGTGATAAATTGCGATCAAAGTGGACTTTTCCCAGTAGCCCAAATGATTACAGAAAGCCATAATACAAATTCCATACAATTTTGATTGACTGAGTCGGTGAGGTGCACCCTCGAGAAGTTGTTTGCGACTTTTCTAAAACTCTTTTTATAGCAGCAGTCTATAATTTTTCTGGACATTTGATAATTGATAATTATATTGATGCCTGTAAAGATAATTATGTACCAGACTGCTATGTCCGTATCATATTTTATTAAAAAATATGCAACCTTTTTCAAAGATGTGGATTCGTATTAAACAATTTTATTTATTATTGGGGCAACTAATTTTATGTCGTAATGAGGAGATGGCAAAAGTTATATTAAAATCGATTTTGATAATTGCACATTGTGAAACTGAAAGAATAATACAAGACGACACTTTGGCAATTTGTGAAGAACAGAAAATAAAAACTAAATCTTTCATGTCTACAGCATTGGAAGAAAGTTTATTCGAAAATGCGGAAACTGAAGAAGATATGAATGATGAAGAGCATGAAGATAATGATGCAAACAAGTGGACAGAATGGGCTAAAACAATTGAAAAGAATATTATGAAAGTAATTAATATTGTTGAAGGAGATCGTGAAAACGCACATTGTTTGCCGAAATTTGCTGATAGAATAATGAAAGACATTAAATATTTACCTATGTGGTCATGTATATGTCGTGACAAATTCGGATATGGACGAGTGTCAGCAAATAATAGAATCTGTAGAAGTAAATTTTAATATAATAAAAAATGTTCTTCTTAAAAATGAAGAAACTTCAGTGAGAGCTGATGAATTTATTTTAAAACATGTAAATTTTTTGAGCGGACGTATTAAAAAAATTTGCACAATCCAAGCATTCATCACAAAAAGATAAAATGAAAGAAAAAGAAGAGGATAAAGCGGAAGAACCAAATCTCGAAATAAGTAATGATACAATCAAATCATCAAATGATAATACATCATACATCAAGCCAGGATTGGATAAATTAATGTTTTTTTAAAACTAAATTAAATTAAAATTAATTGCTTATAAAATTAATAAAATTAAGTTAAAAGTTGAAGGAATAAAAAAATAATTTAATAAAAGTTAAGGTTGAATTTAATTTAAGTTTAAAAAAAAAGTTAATTTAAAAAAATATTATTTTTGAGATCAAAATGTCTTAATTTGTTTTAAAATGACATTACTTTAAATAACCATTACAATATAGATTATTAGATATATAGATTAGATAGATTAGATAGATTATTAGATATATAGATAGATTAGATATATAGATTATATATAGATTATATATAGATTATTAGATAAATTCAATTTTTTTATTTATATGTAAGTTATAAAAAAAATATATGTAAAAATTTAGAAAATGAGTATGTAACACTGTTTTAAAATAATTCTTCATCTTAGGTTTATTTCATATTTATATTGCTAAAATATATTATTTATGACACTTAAACTTAGTGTGATTCAAATATAAGAGGGAATTGACAAAATGTAACGAGTCAATCAAAACTAGTTATTATAATGTGACTTATTATACATATAGAGTCTTTAATCCCTAAATCATTGAGTTTTCTATAATAAATTAATTCTGTAATGTTTAATATTTTATAGAAAAAAATATTGGCATTATCATAAAAAAATGTAATTAAAAAAACTTAATAAGTTAAAGTTTAAAAGTAAACTAAATTAATTAAGTTAAAAATTAATAAAGTTAAAATTAACTAAGTTAAGTTAAAAGTTTTTGATTAATTTTTTTTTAATTTTTAAATAGTTACAATCCAGGCCTTCATCAAATATAACAAATCAGTGTCCAGTTTGCATAAACGGAGATAAACCTATTGGAGCTTATTTGTATGTTTGTGACGCTGGTATTACCTTGTATGGAAGGCTCGCTCGCCAAGGTGGCATGTAATAATGACGACTTTCTTTGTTGTAACAATTCAGAATTTATTGTGGAGTTGAATTAGGATTGGTTCGAAGCGAGCGATAAGCGATGTTCGTAATCCGTAATGCGTTCGATTAGATGCGTGCACAGGTAATTCGCACTTGGTACGATGTCGAGTAATTTCTCACAGCCGTTCGAAAGAAAGTGTATTGCGAGCAGCAACGAGACCGACAAATTTCGCCAGAAATTCAAGTATTTAACGTGTACGCGTATACCGAGAACGTTAAATGACAAAAGTATAGCGGTGATGGAGCTTCGATGTGATTCGTTCTTCAGGTTCGGATTAAGAAGCGTTACGAATGAATATCGATAGATGATCCGGAATCGGGAAGGGAACTGAACGTTCTCACGCGGAACGTGTGCGCGATCGTCAACTTTTCGGGTGTCGCGCAAGGGGGGTCGCGTGCCATCTGAAATAGATAGCATGATTAGAGCAGGAATAAGATATCCGCATGTTTTGAACGGTGACGGCTCGGTGTTTATAAACTGTTTGCTTACTATCGCCGAGAAGATATTCAAATTAACGATCATTCCGGAACATACCGCCCGCCTCGAATGCAGGTATTCGAAATTCACATCAAAGCACGTAAGATACAATAATGAAAACGATTTGAAACAGAATATAAAGATCGGAACGCAATACAATCGTAGCTTATGGTTCACGATATCATCGGTAACATCAGGTACGTTCAACGAAAATTCCGCCCGCCGGAACTTTATTCTTTGGTATTAATCATGACGGGTAGAAAACAAAGTTTTACAATTGGTCACCTGTACTCGGAACGACCTGTTTTGATAGTTACGACGAGAGTTAAATCGTTATCACCGGGATGACACGCTGTAATCTGATCAAGTTCCCATTGGTTTGGTGGAGCCAGAGGGTTACGCACAAGAATGGTTTGGACGACTTTGGTCAGTCGCTGGACAACACCTCATTTTGAGCGTTGTTGAAGAGTATGCAAGTAATCATCAGACCTCCAAAAAAAAAAACAAACCTTCGTTATTTATTGAACTATTTGCCAATGCGAAAATCTATTTTCATTTAAATCAAGCATGCTTGGTTCGGCGGGAACGATAAGAGAGGTTTCGACTAAAAAATGATCGGGGGTTAGAGCGTGATAATGGTCAAGATTATCGGAAACGGAAGCGATCGAGAAGAAGCTGTCGAATTAAGGCACGCCTCAATTCGACAGAGAAGCGTGGACATCTTTTCAAAAGTTAACATGTGGAGGCCGATGCATTGTTTTAAATGCTTGACACTTTTAACGCCTCCTATAGGTCGTTGAAGTGCGGCGCAGGAGAAGTGCCACGCAGTTTCGTCTGCGAGTCGGTTTCGGAAGTTAGGATCGCGAATTTCCTTTGCATTGGACAATTCGCAATCGGCGCCGTGAAACGTGGTTCCGTTATCGGAATATATGGACGTCGGTAGTCTTCGATGAGAAACAAATCGTTGATATGCTGCGATAAAGGTAAAAGAGGTATAATCGCTGACGAGTTCTAAGTGTAGAGCTTTGGTCCTGAGACATATGAATAAAGCAATAGGTCTTTTGTGATTTATGCCCTCGACCGAGAGTCGTTCGGACAGCGATCGGATCTATGTAATCAATGCCGGTATGGACAAAGACGCGAACGGTTTGATTGACTCTCGCAGCCGGGAGGTCGCCCATGAGTTCGACGGGTACAGCGGCAAGTTTATGCATGACCAACAGCGGGTGCGCGCGTAAAACAATAGGATTCCTCGCTCTTGAGAGGCAAGCTCGCCGGAGTCTTCAGCGAATACGAATAAGTCCATCCTTGTCCATGTAAGGATTGAGAATAAAGAGCGGACTGTTCTTCAATACCAGGCGCTTATGTTTTAGAGCCGCGATCTCATTAGGAACCATAGTTTTGAGCCAGTAGCGTTTGGCGTTCTGAATTTCTTCGGGGAGCAAAGTCGTAGTATTCGCTTGCGGATTTTTAAAGTGTCGATTTAGAAAATAGTACAGATAAACAGTAGTTCGTAGCAGTTTTCGCCACGAAGAATAACGCCACGCAAGATCTCACGTTGAGGTAGCGTGCATATACCAGAGGCTCTAAGCGTTCGAGAGGAATATCGGAGGGTATGGAAGGACACGAGTTCGGCCAGGACTCGGGAAGATGATGCAATCATGGAAAGCCTGACCATAAAGCATGGATCTCGAAAAGATCGGGAGCGAAATCGCGAGACGCGCAGTCCGCGGGATTAGTGTGCACTGGAACATGACGCCAAGAAACTCCAAGGAGTGATTGCACAGCCGAAACGCGATTGGCAACAAAAGTTTTTCCATCGGGAAGGTGACTGACTCAGCCAGGCAAGTGTAATGATGGAGTCCGTTCAGCATTCGGAAGTTGGAGCGCTGAGCGTTCGAAATGCATCAAGTGAGCGAGAAGCACTACAGCGGATAATTCCAGTCGTGGGACGCTGATTGCTTTAAAAAGGGAGTAGGTATACTAGGCAGGATCAATTCGTGTTAGTGCATATATTTATACGCGGTGTGTGTGTGTGTGTGCGTGCGTGCGTGCGTGCGTGCGTGCGCGCGTGGGTGCGGGTGGGCGTGCGTGCGCGCGTGGGGGGGGGCGGGGGGTGTATGTATATATATCTACTTTTGTGCGTGCGTGCGTGCGCGTGTGTGTGTGTGTGTGCGCGTGTGTGTGCGCGCGCGCGTGCGCGTGTGTGAGGGTCTGAGGGGGAGAAGTACGTTGCTAGATGTGGTGTTCGAGAAAGGAGGTCTGACGTCACTAGTCGAAGGGACCAAGGACGAGAGGGTCGACGTCACTGGGCGAGGGGATCGCGGAAGGGAGATAGAGCCCACTATGTTATCCTCTCTCTTCCACTCAGGAGTGGAAGTTCTCTATAAGGTGCAATTCTTTTCTTCCAACTTATTGCGGCCCTATATTTATTCATGCTCTCACACTTCCTCTCGTTCGCATCGTTGTAAAACGTGGTAATTGGAAGGATAAAAGAAAGTTGTTGGTGTAGCCAGGCGGATTTTTACCTTATATTATTGGACCTATATTATCAATCTTATTATCATTAATTATCTAAGGAACAAAATAGTAGGAATAAAACATTATGGAAAGGGCCAAAAAAATAATTTTAATTTCGACGGAAAATCTCGAGAGAATGCAATTTGAGCTACATCAAAATCCGACATTATTAGCTGACGAAGAGTCAAAAGAAATCGCAGTACCGCAAAATTCAAATAACACAGCGAGCACTAATAATACAACGCAAATTCCCGGAACTCATCTAACTCGACTCAATGCGAAGATGAGTCGTATTCTGACCGCGCGACGAAAGTGAGAAAATGTACAGAGAGGTATTATGGCGTTACTTGTGATTTATCCAAGAAAGGCGAAGGCAGAAAGATGCACGCAATGAAAATGAGAATGCAAAAGACAATGCCACAAGAGATACTTTCACTGATAACGAGACGATGACGAACGATGACGTTTTTCACGATCTCACGCAAAGATATACCGCTACCACATTCCATCAATAATGCCAATATTATTATGAAAAATTTCGAAATTTCGAGCGAGATCATGCGATGAAAAGCATTGAAGAAATAGTGGAAAGCGTACCGAAATCTTATCATAGGCATGCACACTTACGGATGAAACATTTGTTTCGAAAAGCAGTGCCTGATAGAATTGGTTGGAACGAATATGGAATCGTGATTGTAGATAATAACGTCATGAAAGATTCAAATAAGGGAAACTGGAACTATGTCTCTACAGTTAATAAAACAAAGAAAGAGGGCTACGAGCCAAAAATTATTATATTGTATAAAATAAAACATGATAATATAGAATGTAAAAAAAAAACAATAAAAAAAACAGAAATATTTTAAGTTAAAAATTTAATATAGAAAGCTAGCAGACGTTTCGATCGCGATCGGATCATTTTCAATGTTAAAAACATACATAATCGTTACAGTCGAAAAAAACAAAAACATAATAAATTATCTATTTCGCTCTCTAAAACAGATGCTGATAACATGAAAACGAATATCATAATGTTAACAATTATAATATATAATGGAAAAAGAACGTACACATAATAATAGCTACTTGCAGTCAGTCATTGATTGAAAGTTATTGATTTGATTAAAAGTGAATGGAGAACGCAAATATGAGTCTGATCCTGTAAAAGAAAAATTATAATATAAATGAAATTATAACGCAAAATTGAAATAATATGATTGAATATAAATTATAATATAACTAAATTATAACGCTAGATAACAATAGAAAAAAAACCAGATAAACCATTGAAGACTAACATACAAACCAATGTAATATATGAGATGATATATAACAAAATTAATGAAGATTAAGATTGCCAAAAATATATCTATATATTAATTGAACTTTATAATATAGTAACAGTTAAAAATAATATGCATAATATCTTTAATATAACATACCTTAAGTCAAAAATTAAAAAGAGTTTCGGGTACAAATAGTATTTATACACGTACGTTAAAAATAGAGACAATGTGAAAAGAAATAAAATAATATCATGTCTTCTCGGTGTTCTGAGACATAATGGAATTACAAAATTGACATTCAGAGAAGGAAGGAAAAGATAGTTGGAAGTGATGGGAGGAGGAAAATAAGAGGGGAATGTAAATGAAAATGTAGAAAGAATAATAAAAACAAGAAGGAATTAAGAAGGAGAGAGAGAGATTGAATAATAATAGGTAGATAGGATTCAGGCAAAGATTCTGTATCGTTTTGTCTATTTAAGCCTTGTTTTTGTATTTTTATGTCTACAGTTAATACTTTTTTCAAATTTGCTAAAAAACTAATACATATATTTGGAAAAACTAATACATATTTTACTAATACATATATTACATATACTAAATATTAAAATTTTTGCAAAAACTTTGAAACTTTTCACAAAAAGGAAACTTGATTAGAATTGTTTATTTTTTAACATTATTAAGAGGAGAATTTTTTAAATGGGCGAATCAAGCGTAGACAGATAGCCTCGTATGCGGGGTTATCTGACTACATGAAAGGACTATCTATCCACATAATGATAAACGCATCATTTACATTAATTTTTATATTTGAAATGTTTATTATTAACGTATAATATTAAAAAATTTTCCTAGTTGGAATTAAAGGATTAATAAATGTTTTGTGTAACTTTTTTGACAAGCTTTCTACATAGAGCTAATTCTTCTTTATAGGCGCGATGGTGCCTAACTGATTTTGAGCTTGTTGCAAAATCAATTTATTGAGTTTTTTTATTTCCTCAATTTTTCAATCCATTTTTTAAATGTAAAGCCTTTGTTTTATTCCTCAACAGCGTTTTTGAAGGGTGATGATGTTAATACAGCGCTCATTATTACGAAAGATATTTTTAAAATATTTTTGCTTGGCGGTGCTTTTGGAAGAGAGCTAGATCAACAGGTTCTTTACTATTGGAAGATTACAAACTTAGTTATTAACGTAATTATTGGTAGTGCTGATCCGATTTGCCACTGATCAGAAAGAGATGTCAATTCTGCATGTGATTCGATTAGATATGTCTACCTTAGGCTCTTTCCGTTTATAATTACGCACCATTTATAAAAAACAATCTTGTTGACAAAAACAATGATAAATAGTCATTAAAGTGTGCAGATATATTATCTTATCAAAATAGGATATAGATAACTTCCCAAAAAATTGAACCGATAACCCACATTTCTCAATATTTAACATGTTGGCAATTTTAGATTATGCAAAAATAAGATTCGATGTTTCTCACATATCTCATAACTGTACACTAATTAGTAATATTATAAATTATTTAATTTGAATTAAATTATTGTTGCATAAATACATTTTTTGGTAGTCGAAAAATTTCAATAATAGTTATCGCTTTTCCATTAACATGTATGATGTCTGTAAAATATATTGCAAGAAAACAAAAGCTTCGGGAATCCCCTACATTCAAGCTTCTTCATGTGGGAATATGTGACTCAATGGATAAGTCAGAGTTCTTTTGACAAGCCCACGCTTGTCGTGTGATGTGATAAAGAAAATTATAATCGAGACTTAATTTGTAACTGTAAATATAATATTTATTTCACGAGCACAATTTTATATGACCGTACAGGACGAACACCTCTATTGATCTGTTAATATAATATTTCTTTTTTTATTATTTTTTTACGCTGCTAGGCAACTCGTTATCAACACAATCTTTAAGCTTACTACGCTCGCTGCGCTAGTGAGGCATTAAGAATTCCCCACATATTCCCCCCCGAGTGACAACGAATCCGGCACTTAGGTCTACCTTATAAAATATATACAATGTGTCATATAGAATATCTTAAAAGTATTTGACAAAAATTAATTACATTTTTGGAAGATCTATTACAATTATAAGGCGAAAGTCACCTTCCTCTTCGGGCGCGCATACGTTCTCAAAGTTGGTCGCTCGTTGCTAGACGAATTAGCTGTTTGCCCTGTTTCTAGAATCGCACTACACAAATCATCGCGTATGCCATACGCTGGCTTCAAATTCTCGACTGATACACTGCGCTGTGCACCATTAACTTCAATATCGAAAACTCTATCCGAAACACGATTTATAATCTTGTGAGGGCCGGTGTAAGGACGCTCTAATGCTCTCTTGGTACCGCCCACCCGTAGAAAAACATGGGAACAAGAATATAAATTTTTAAATACGAATGCGCGTTTCTTGTGCTTATGCTCTATTGAGATTGGCTTAACTTTGCGCATATGCTCGCGGAATTCCTCTATGAAAATTTGTGGACTAGGAGTGAAGTCCGACAGTATAAATTCTCCGGGGACGCGTAGTGTCGTTCCATAGACAAATTCCGCAGGCGATGCGCCGGTGTCAAGGCGGACATGAGTACGCAGACCTAATAATACGGTCAAAAGTACTTGTGACTAACCTTCATTGGCATGACACATAATAGCAGCTTTTAAGCTTCTATGCCACCGCTCAATCATACCATTCGAAGCGGGATGAC
>NW_011626920.1:2315215-2329698 GCF_000204515.1 Acromyrmex echinatior
TGTCAATGTGCACTTCTGCTCGGTTCGAAACCAAGTTCGTCTCGATGTTGCTCGAATGACAGTTACCAGTTAATCGCTTCTTCCTCTCGATCACATCGGCCTTTAGATCTCGTCGGCCTTTTGTATCACGATGGCCTTTCGTATCACAATCACGTCGGGGTCACCAATGTGGAAATATGTAACTCAATGGATAAGTCAGAGTTCTTTTGACAAGCCCACGCTTGTCGTGTGATGTGATAAAGAAAATTATAATCGAGACTTAATTTGTAACTGTAAATATAATATTTATTTCACGAGCACAATTTTATATGACCGTACAGGACGAACACCTCTATTGTCTGTTAATATAATATTTATTTTTTTATTATTTTTTTACGCTGCTAGGCAACTCGTTACCAACACACATCTTTACACACAATCTTTAAGCTTACTACGCTCGCTGCGCTAGTGAGGCATTAAGAATTCCCCACATTCAACTATTCGGTAGAGACATCTGTCTCTTAATATCAAAGATTACAATATTGTACACGTAACCCCCGTAGACAGACAGCCCCGGTCTCCTCTATCACTGATTTGATAAAAACACTTGATGAAAAACTGAAAACAATTGGGTAGAAATCAGTTTGCGCGATTACTCCATGCATTGAACATACCTTCTGCACTGATGAGAAATAAAAGACTATTGTTCACAAACAAGTGTTACTGTAAACAGCATAAAACTTCTCGTGTGACACTCCGTGCTGTCAACATCTCTGCTCGCTGCTCCGCTCTGATTTCGCCTTCTTGTTCAATTTTTGCGTTCTCCCTTGTGAAAAGTGTTGCCTTTACTTATTAGCTCGCTGCACATTTTTTATTTTATTATAGTCATTGGTGCTTATTGCAACACCTCAGTTTTTCATCTTTTAATTTTTTACTTTTAACATTTTCGCGAATGCTGGCCGACGAGCAGAATGCATTTCTGTGAGTGAATGACGCGATCTTTCTGCGTTTTCGTTATTTTGTTAGTGCGTTTGTACTGCGTTAGTTGTGTGTTTTTCATTACATTCTTGTAATATTTTACCACTGCGTAATAATTTCTATAGTCACGTCATAATTTTATGTTCAAATCTAGTTAAATTATTGTTTGTTATTTGTTATTCACTTCTGTCTTTGTTTAAAGGCAGACACAGATATAAATAATTATTTTGTTAAATTACTGCATGCTTTGTTGTGCGATCTTACGAGAGCAAATCAATAGTACCCGTATTAGTAATGAAGACGCAAGCTTTTCACAAAAATTTTTTTTATTTTTCAACGTAATCCCCTTTTAAGAGGATACACTTTTCCCAACACTTCTGCCATTTTTTTAACTCCTCAGAAAAATACGATTTGTCGAACTCAAAAGGTCTCTCTTTCGGCGATGACCTCCTCATTCGACGTGAATTTCTTTCCACCGAGCCATTTTTTCAAGTTTGGAAACAAGAAGAAATCACAGGAGGTTAAATCCGAAGAATACGGTGGATGAGACAGCAATTCGTAGCGCAATTCGACCAATTTGGCTGTGGCGATTGCGGAGGAGTGAACCGTGCATTGTTGCAATCGCGGCACCCATTGGGCCGACAGCTTTTTCATTCCCAAGTTATCATACAAAATATTGAATGACATTCCGTACGACACACCTACGGCCTTTGCTACTTCATGCACTTTCGTTCGGCGATCAGCGAAAATCATGTCGTGGACTTTTTCACGATTTCTTCAGTTACCACGTCTGCCGGGCGGCCTGGACACTCCTCATCAAAAACAGACAACGTTTGAATTCGTTGAACCAATATCTGACGGTCAAAGATGGTAAAGAGTTCCCATAGACGGCAACTTCGTTTTTATTTCTTCGCATTTCTTTCCATCTAAAAATAAGAAACGAATCACGGATTAATATTGCTCTTTTTCCATTGTATCGGAAAGCATCAAACACACTCACTATGAATTGCTATCAAATCAAGACTATTGCATGAATCACTCTGAAATTTTGTATGGCGTCATTTGAAAGATGGTAGTACACGATTGCCAACTTGCATCAGTAACGTTGCTTGTCTTGAACAGGGTACTTATTGATTTGCCCTCGTACGTATAAATACATTTTCTTATACTGCATTTAATTTCGTGTACTTTAACATGAGTCAGTCGACGTGTACCAAATGGAAATGCTTTATTTCGCGTAAGCGCTCTTGCGCTTTTTATGGCGCTGACAATGGTTTGTGTCCCTTCGATGATTGCGATTCTGTTGTTGCAGCTGGGAGTGGCCGTCGTTGCCTCTGCTTGGAGCTGATGCTGATTCCTTGGTTGATTGCGTCTCGCCACCTTTTCTTTCATCTCTACCTGACGAAAATGACGTGGTGTCATTCTTCCCAGATGTCTTCTGATGTCTCATCGGCTCTTTCTGCAATTAAGTCCTCCTTGTTTAATTAAATTCATCTCCTCTTTGAAACAGAATTGCTTGTATTGAGTCAGGACTTAGTCTTCTAGATCGTCTCGAGTCCATTCTGGAGACATTTAACACTAGGTGAAATTCGATGGGGTGCTACAACGTCTGGGGGATATTGAGGGTGCGACGAATCAACTGGCGGCGATGGATGGCCTATCCGTCGATCTAGTTGCTATGGGTGCAAGGCAGGTCATCCTTGAGGAGCGCTTTGCTAGGGCTGGAGGGGTGCGTGCTGGCTCTGCAACTTCTGCTGATGATTCTCATGCCTTGCTGGATGAACTGTCTGTTAGTTTTAAACATAATCAATGAGCAGAATGACCATGAGCTCATCGTATTCGGTCTACCAAAGGACTGCAGAGAACTGCATTGAGTCTATGACAAGAGTTTCATCCTCCCTTGATATTTCGGTGTCTTCATCGAAGATTGCTCGTGCCTTCAGGATTTTTGATAGGAATTATTCCACTTATTGTCAAATTTACAACAATAGCAAGGCGCAATGAATCAATCGCCAGGACTCATTGGAGAGATGGACTGAATGCATTTGATGTCTGCGACTCCTGGCCGACCGGGGATCTCTATTTGCGAGCGGACTACAGCGTCTAAGCGGCGCACTTTTACTGAGGCTCGTCGACTGGTGGCAGCGCATGGTGTTGGGCGTGTTTGGATACGTAGGGAGATCACTTATTTTCGCAAGGATTATACGCCCTCGTATCGTTACACCTCTTCGGATTCACTTCTCTCCATTTTTCAAGTCCGTTTCACCCGCGTCCTCTCATCCCGCTCCCCTGTCCCCGCCGCTTGCGTCTGGTGGAGGTGGCCCTGCGTAACTCTTTGTAAATCTCAATTTTAGGAAACGGGTGTCTCGCAATGGCAGATTACATTTTGCACACAATGTTAGGTCGCTCATTCTGCATGTTGCGTTGGTCAGAGACGTTATGGCCTTCCATCGTTTGGATATTCTGGCCATCGGGGAGACTTGATTGCGGAATTCGACCGACTCTGGATCCGACATAGATAACTACGTTTGCTCGAACAGATCTACGGGCCGCCGCTGGGGGTGGTGTCGCGCTATATATTGATGAGTCTCTCCAATTCTCCCAGATCGGCTTGGGCGTCCCGCCGGTTGGTATTCTCACTGACATTGTTACTGTATCTCTCCATCTTGCTCGCAGTCGGCGGTTGTCTGCATATATTGCCTTCTAGGTGCACTTTTTGACTTGTATTTTATAGAGTCATGGCTATCCTGTGTGGCATGTATAATCGATGCGATCGTGTACTTGGGCGATTTCAATGTACTTGGTCAAATTGACCATAACGCCGAACTGTTACTCGATATTGCGTCGCTTTTCTCTTAGGCAATTAATGCTCCAACTCGCTTAACATGTAATTCAGCAACCATCTTGGATCTTATTTTTGTCTCATCGAGCATTAATGTGGTTGAGTGCGGAGTCAGCGATGCGATCAGTGTGAGTGACCATCTTACCATCCATGCGACGCTGATTATTTTACGGCCACATTGCCCTGGTCGTGTGTCTGTTTCGCGTAACATTCATGCAATCAGGCTTGAGGACATCGAGTAGGAGCTGGGGTTGATAGATTAATCCCCTTTATATACGGCGTCGCATGTTGGTGAGATGGTCTCTCACTTTACTGCTTCTTTTATTGCAATTTTTGACCGACTCGCCCTGATTACTTGTAGGCGTGTTTCTCGTCCCCCCTCCGCGCCGTGGCTGAATGGTGCAGTTCGATGGCTCATTGAGCTGAAGAGACGTGCCCTTCTTAGATTCAAGCGATCTCAGTCTCTTGCAGACTAGTAGTGCTACAAGAGTTTGCGGAACTACGTGAATATTGCTATTCGTCGTGAGAAGAAGTTCTTCCTCTCTACCTCCTTTACAATTAATTTCTCGCTCCAATTCTAGAGAAATTTCCGTGTCCTTGGTGGTGCACAATCCTCTTCTGCTTTTATACTTCTGCACCTCAGAAACCCTTTCCTTCTGAATAATTATTTTCTTGATACTCTATCTTCTTCGTCTTATTCCTCTAACTCTTTTATTCATCTTTTTTTCTCTTCTCCTCACGTTTCCTCGACCTTCAATTTTGCTCCACTGCCAGTGATCTCTACAATATTTTTAAGCGCATTCATCTGACTTCCGTTAAGTCTTGATCTGTTCGGTCGCATACTCCTACTATGCCTTCCTCAATGTCTCTCCTTCTCTATATGTTAAATTTTCCCTTTCTCACAGTACCTTTCCCTCCTCCTGGAAACGCTCAATTGTTCTTTCCATTCCTAAAACTAATAACTTCTCTTCTCCTTCATCTTTTTGCCCTATCTCGTTCCCCCTTTCCTCTCAAAGCTGCTTGTGTATCTGCTTCTTACAACTTCTAATGCCTTTGTCTCAAATTTTAATATTCTTCCCTCCTATCAGTCTGATTTTCGTCGATCTCACAGCACGACGGAATTGTTTCACATTTCTGACATCGTGTTTCGTAATTTTGATAATTGTCGCCTTACTTTCATCGTTACGCTGGACTTTACAAAGGCTTTCGATACCGTCAATCATGACCTACTTTTAGTCAAACTGAAGTTATGTGATCTTTCTTATCCTATTCTTTCGTTAATCTGTTCATTCCTTACAAACCGCACGCAGCAAGTCCTTAATATAATCCTTTTCTCTACTTGTACCGTTCCCTCTGGTGTTCCCCAGGGTTCTATTCTTGGATTTTTACTCTTTAATATTTTTGTCTCTATTTGTTTAATGTTTTTCTGTCCTCCAAGCTCTTCATGTATGCAGATGACGTAATTCTTCTCAAATCTTTTCATCCCTTTGATGTTTTAACAATCTCTTCTGTTTTGAATACAGACTTAAAATTAAATCGCCGAATGGTCTATTAATAATGTCCTGCATCTAAATCCTTCTAAATCATCCTTGTTAATTGTCAGTTTCTTAACATTATTATTCCGTATTCAGTCCTTCGACATTTCTCTTAATTCTCGCTCCTCCTCTAAGATTTTTGGTATGCATGTTGATTTTTCATGGTCATTCGAGATCACACATGGCCGTCAAGTGTCGGGCTGCTTGTGCTCGTTTACGTCTTTTTTATCCCTTTCGCCACATCCTTTTCTGTTCTCCTCCAAAAACTTCTCACTTCTCAATTACTTGTTATTTCTCTATTTGATTATGCTAATGTCGTCTACGTTCCTGCTCTAACCAGCATCTGCTAAATCGTGTACAGCGTATTCAAAATTCTTGTCTCCGTTTCTCCTATTGTGTTTATAAATACGACCATATATCTCCGTATTACCAAAGATCTGGCTGGCTTAAGATTTGGCAACGTTTTATCCCACCTGTGCTGTCTTATATTTTCTCTCCTTCGCTCCGATATTCCTCTATATTTGCGATGTCTCCTTCAATTGAACTCTGAACATCATTCCTCTTTTAATCCTTTTGTCACCAGATACCAAGATTACTTATCCTTCCTCATATATCAGTCTACTAAGTTCCGTGTCGCTTTCTCCTACACCTCTATCAAAAATATTTTAATTCCCTTCTTAATTCAATAAAAATCTCTTCCTCTCTATCCTCCTTTCGTTCCGCTGCTCTTACGTTTCATTGCGTCACTCATAGTATTTAAATGAGACTGATGTAATTGGTGTGTTTGCGAGTGTATGCGCGTGTGTGTATATGAGTGAGTGTATGTGTGTGTGTGTGTGTGTGTTTTATGTATGTGTGAATGTATATGTATGTGTATAATTTTAGCTATTAGTTTACCTCTTATTACATTGTCTTATTTCGGTTGTTACTGGTAAGCTGTTACTTTGTAACAGCAATTTTGCTGATGCTTAACCATTTGCAAGCTACTATTGTCTATTGTATTTATGTTAATTATGGTCTATTGTATCATACTTTATGTTTATTATTCTGTAGTGTCTTTTTCATATAGCTTTGCAATAAACTAAATTAAATTAAATTAAATTGAATTAAACTTCGACTTCGTGCGAATTCCACGTTTTTTATATCGAAAGCGCGAGTACTACGCCGATTGTATCGAGAGCGCGAGGAGAAAAACGTAAAAATTAAAATAAGAAATAGGCGAGAAAAATTCAATGATTCTTTCATATATATGAAAAACTGATACCCCCGCATCTTTACAAATGGAAAAAATCGGTTATTTGGTTGGAAAAAACTAAGATAACGATGATATTTGAAAAATTATACTACGATTCATCGCATTATGCGGATTATTCGGCGGTGGATAATCTAACTCATGCTGCTAAACCGAATTTCTCACGGGGAGAAGTCGTGCGCTGGCTCGAATCGTAAGACGCGTATACGTTACACCGACTATTGCGTAGAAAATTTCCACAACGTAGCAAACATTGACGATGTGTGGGAGGCAGATTTAATTGAATTCCGAAATCTAAAAAGTTACAATGATGGTTATTCCTATCTGTTAGTGATTATCGATTTACTAAGTAAATATGTCTAGGTAGAATCGTTACGTGACAAAACGAGTAATTGCATGATAAAAGCTTTCCAATATGTACTAGCGAAAAGTGAAGGAAGAGTACCCGTATATTTATAAACGGACAAGGATAAAGAATTTGTCGCAATCAATGTAAAAATTTTTTACAGCGTTTTCTCTTGGGGTACTGGATGCAATCTTGCATTGCACCAGTTGCGTATATGTACTATACTCAGCTACACTATACTAGAGTGGTGCACATCATGGTGTACATTACATCATTATTATGCTAAAACCTCGTCTCCGTTTGACTTCCATTTTCAAATTTTAAATGTTACACTATACTGGCTTTACACCTTTTGAGACGGTG
Organism: Acromyrmex echinatior; assembly: GCF_000204515.1. Next base: position 2,322,511 of record NW_011626920.1, read on the forward strand.
CAGCAAAATTCCATTTCGTGCATAAAATTTGCATTACACCATAGCCACGAAAACACGGTACACTGAATAAGTTCGCTTACCATCAGCCATGGAAATATGGTACACTGTTTGAGTGTTGCATTAGTGGGCAATAGTGCAACCAAGAGAAAACGACATTCGCTTTCGGGTAACGCGCAAAGATGTCCAGATGTCAAAGCAGTCATCGAATGCTTCAACAGAACACTGAAGGCAAATGTGACGTTATTTCACGCATAAAAATACGCGACGCTCTGCAGGAGTATCGATGTTATGCAGGATATTATACGCGTTTACAATCACACGCATCACTCGTCTACGAGAATGCAAACTGTGGTAGTAACGAGAGAAAACGCACATATCGCTAATAAAAATTTAGTTTGGAAAAACGAAAATGTTAAAAAAAAACGATCGCGAAAGGTTAAATATCGTGTTGGAGATCTCGTTCACATCAGAAGTGAAGTGAGAAGATATTTCGAATTTGCCGCGTTCTCGATTAGCATACACTCACGTGTACGAACTGCGAGATTTAGCGGGTAAAGTTATAGATCGTAATTTTTATGAGCAGGAATTAGCTCGAGAAAAACTTACAGGAAGAACAGTTTATCGTCGATGTGTGATAGAGTAAGGGACGAGAAACTAATAAGCAACTGCTTAGTTGGCACGGTTATCCTAATAGTTTGATACTTGGATTCCGGCTTCGAGTTTAATTTCTCTTCGCGATGAAGGAGGAACAATTTCTTGTGGAATTCCCGAGTAACAGTTTTATGTGCCATTTTCTGGATAATACAATGTCGACCTTCATCACGAAATTATCTCACTCTATAGTGTTGCACGGACAATGGGAGGTTGCGATAAGTGAGATTCAATTTTTCTTTTTACACGTACGTCATAATGAAAATGTGATCAGATTCGTCGATGTTAAACCCGATGACGGGACGAATGGCCCGTTTACGATAAAAGAAGTTGCAATTATATAAATATATAAATATATAAATAAGGACTCTCAATCTTAAAAACAATAATTAGAAATTCAGAATGAGAGTCTAACGCTGATATAAACGTCAAGATGAATTGACACGATATTAATCCGAGGAATGATTTGTATCAAAAGACATGGTAACGTCTCCATGTAAAAAAAAAAGACATAAAGACACTACAAGTCTCTTGTCCTGAGCCATCACAGTCTATTTTTTGGGGGTACAGAACTACTGAAATATAAAAAATTTTGAATCGCACATAACATCCTGAAAGGTGGCATCGCCACAAGTAATTTGAGTCAAAAGAAATAAAAATTGGTCAAGCCAATCTGGACATACAAGCAATCGAAAAGTGATGATGATTTTCGTGAAAAATGAAGTAAAGTCTTCTTCTTCTCCTTCTCTGTTCGCAGTCACATGCATCTCTCTTTTCTCTCACCTTTCATTCACACCTCTCCCAATTTCGACAAATTCCATCCCCTCTCCTTCTCCTCCCCTATCACCCACCTCCCCATCATGCCTCTCTTTTTCGCCTTATCTCACTCTCTCATCCTCGTCTGCTGAAAGTCCGATGGCTACTCAAAATCGTGACCTTGACAATGAGTTAAGGTCGTATTAATTTTTTTGTATAACTTCGTACATAACGCGTGATGGATGACTGCTACAACCTTCCGAAGGTTGTTCGGTGTGCTGACTTTTATAAGGAAGAGTCAGGGTCATCGGAGGTGAATGGTCCATTTCTAATTTTAATAGCTTCACAATGAGCAACGGTCGCCTGTTGATAGTGTCCGATGGTCATTTAGGGTCGTGACTTCAACAATATGAGTCAAAATTATTTTAGTTTTTTTGGATAGCTTTATAATGCGTGATGAGTGACTGCTACAATTTTCCGAAGATTGTTCGGTGTGATGATCTTCATAATGTGTGGGAGGGTCAAGATCATTGGTAAATTCTCTATTTCATTTTTCAATAACTTCTTAACGTGAGATAGGTGACTGCTTAATCTTCCGAAGGTTGCAGGAAATGTGAGAACATTGTATATTGCAGGTCTATATTAATAAGTAATAATTCCAGATCGAAAAAAGGAATAAAATTAAGTAAAAGTTACCGAAATATGATGAAAAAGTTATCCAAAGTTTGCATATAATTATAAAAAACTAAGACAAATTAATAATAACAAATGTTTCGAGTCTGATTGAGTCATTCTCAATGTTATAATTACAAAGTGACAAGTGTGTGTGTGTGTATATATATATATATATATATATAAAATAGAACGGTTTCAAACTGGTCAATAAAGAGATAAAAAAATATATGTACAGACTTCTAGTGGATGTGTACTGATGGTCATTATCGCAACCTGTCGTTATAAAGCTGACATTACGTTCCAGGATAGCGCGTGTCATCATTATGAATACACTTGAAATAAAGAATGGATCTTTTCATCGCTCATTCTCGTGAGAACGCAACCATATTTTCTTTGTCTCTTTGATTTTAATATGATCTTTAATATTTATTTCGATCTTTAATATTTATTGCAACAGAATTAATTTTTAATATTGTATGAATATATTTTTTTTTGTTTGCGAGGAGGAGAAAAATCTTCACATAGCCCCTTATTCGGGATGCTCCCGAAGGAGAACTTAATCGGATGAGGGAAAGACACCCAGGAGCCGGTTTCCTGATTGTGCAGGATTCGATGAGTCTGCGTCCCTTCTATAAGGAAGGATCGCCTACCTGCTAAAAAACTCTCTTTATTCAGCACCTCCGCAAGATACACTTTGGAATCGTCTACCCGGTGACATTTCATTAGGGTGCACCCAAGTCGTGGAGCTCCCATCTCCATGGTCCGGTATACTACTGTACTTAAAGCTATTAATCCTATCCTATATTATATTAAATACTAAATATGTACATTATATATACATTTTTACACATGGTTGTCGTCAGACTTCAGAGCCCGAGCTAAAAGAGCCCTTTGCCTCTTCAGGGCCTGACGCTCCCATTCGGCCCGCTCCTTCTTGCGCATGACGGCTTCGCAAAAATCCGCAAGAGCCGTCCAACACGCAGCGGAGCACATAGCTGCCTTAACAATGGAGCTGTATGTTAAGGACATTGAACCCCAACTGCTCAAAAAGTGATGTCCTCTCCGCGGCCCAAGATGGACAAAACAATAGCGTGTGCCTCGTCGCATCCGCATTCGCACGACAATGCGCAGGAATCGGCGACGCGTTACGCTGTATCTCAAAAAGCACTTATGATCCGTTAATCTGCGGATTGTATGAATATATTAAAAATAAAGAATGGGCCTCTATCACTCATTTTCGTGAGAACGCAATTATATTTTCTTCGTCTCTTCGATTTTAACATGATGACGTAGAGATTTGTGACATAGAGATGGAAGTTTTTTTGATTGATTTCTTAAATCATCGTATTCCAATCATTATTTTGGAAGCTGCCGTAAAGTGTCTAACTCTTCCGCTCCAAGAGGGAAGTGCCTTAAGATTTGTAGCGCAACCTTACATAAAACCTCTCTTTGATTTTAACACGACCTTTAATATTTATTTCGATTACAACAGAATTAATTTTTAATATTGTATGGATATATTTTTTTTGTTTGCGAGGAGGAGAAAAAAAACCTAAACATAAAACATGCTTGGAAATAATAGTGCATAAAGCAGAGAATTATTTTACATAGTCACAATATTTAATTTTGCAATCTTAAACGATTTATCCCCGTTTTCATCATTAGTAACATTAATCTAGGTTTACTTAAACTTCGGTTAAAATGAACGTTGGTTTGAACTTGGTTCAAATGTAATCTTATTCCATCAATTCTTGAAAAACGTCGTTTAAATAAACCTATACTCTCTGCTTTTTGAACAATCAGTGATCGGTTATGACCGTGAAATGATGCATAAGTTATTCGTCTGCAGTAGAGTATGCCAGTATGGCAGAGTCTGAAGTATAATATTGACATAGGCCCGTTTCTACCAACTTTGGTTTTAACTACGGTTTAGTAAAACTTCGGTTAAGATTAACTGTTAGTTTAATATTGATTTCTACGAATTCCATCTAGAACGTTTAGCTAAACTTAGAACTTGTGCGACATAACTTTAGGAAACTTGGAATATTGAATTTGTTCAACGTTTCTAACGGAACGTGTGACAGACGGCCGCAAACCTTAAAATTTATATTTTCTATTATTATCTCTGTAGTATTGTAAACAATATAATGAGTGAAGAAAAGAAATCCCAACATAACGTGCTCAAAATTTCTCTGAAGCAGAGAAAATAATGTTAATAAGTTTAATACAGCAATATAAAGACATTCTTGAAAATAAGAAATCTGATACGGTAACCTCAAAAGATAAATGTTGGAAAGTTATAGAACAACCATTTAATATTTAGTAGATCTTCTGACGAATGTCGAAATTCTGAAGTTTTGAGAAGTTGTTGGGAAAATTTGAAAAAGAAGACAAGAAAATTTTTTGCTGATGAAAGGATGCAGTGTATAAAACAGGTAAATATTTTTAAATTAATAATTTGCAAAAATATATTTTAAAATAATGTGTGTGCAACCTTATATTCTAATTTTTAGGTAGAGGATCTTATGAATCAACATCGATGTGCTTCTAGAACGTGTACGAGAAATTATTAAACCTTCAGTTGATAGTATAACTAACAATTTTGACAATATAAAATATACTATTGAGTGGATGTCATCATAGAAAAACATATAATAATATATCTATGTATGTATCAAATATATATTTCTGTTTTTTTTAGATGACAATATAAATTCGTGTAATAAACTTCCTACAATTTCAAATACAAATTTAAATGAAGCAACAAGTCACAATACTGTAATAGAATTGCTTGATGAAAGTGACAATGGAACAGAAAGCATGCATGAAGATATACTAAATGTAAGTATTAAACTATAATAACTAATTGAACGTTTTCAGTTTTTTAAATGTGTAATCCAAACACGTACGCAAGTGTAATATATTAAATGTATTAATTTATAGTTTTTGAAAAAGCAAAGTGCTACTAGTATGGAAAAAGAGTCACCTAACAATAAATACATTAGATATACAGCAATGGACTATGATAAAGAAAATGATATTAATGAAAGTCAAAGTGATTTAGAGTTAAGGGGATGCTGGAGCGAAGGCTGAAGTTAATCAAGGTCGATATCACAGGTTTTTATTTCCAATGTATAAGATGCTTACGCCCTCTGAGTTAATATGATCATGCAGGAAATTCGATCGATTAATTATCGATATTTTTATTCCGTTTCCTACATTACCATCTTAGTAGGGACGTGTATTAGGATCGGTTCCACAAATGTAAGATTTATTTCGGATAATTTTACAATTTTAGAATTGAGAAAAAATAAACCGTAATTGAAATTAATCTTATATTTGTAGAATTGGGCCTTAGAAATACAGTTGTATTATGTACACATGCAGTGTAGGCCGTGTTCCAATATATATCACCAATATTAAAAATCTGCAATATACATAAAGTACAGATTTTTAACTTTAATAGTTATATCAATACGAAGCCGCACTTTTTCCTTACGTCCAATGCCATTTTAGGTAATAATAATATAGTATCAATAAATGAATACGACATTGCACATACATAATGTAATTTTCATGAATATCTATGAAGCATGTGTTCATATATTGACAATAATATATGTTATATCTTGACTAAACCCTAAAATGATATTGATAGGAAAAAGTGATATTACGACTGTGTACCGATATTGACTGCGAGTATTGAAAATACGTAACTATAGATTTTCAATATTGACAGTGTACATTGACACATGACCCTAATAGCATTTTTCCTGTCGTACAATGTCATTTTAAGTCAGGATGTGATATGTATTAGCTATACATAGATATATTACATATATAATTACTATACCATTTTTTGCTACGTTTAATAAAGTTAATCATGTTAAAATATTAGTGGTGTGTGTACTTAAATATAATATACATATAGGCAATATTGTACAATATTGCATATATGTACTATAATGTATGAATATACATACGTTGCAGATAGAAATTATCAATGCTAAGCTATTTATGCATTCCCTATGTTTAAATATGCAATATTAAAAATGTATACATATATATATATATAATATAAATGTATATTATATATATATATATATAAAATGCATATATATGTACACATAAAATGAGGATTTATCAGAGGATTCGTAATTTGATTATTTTTTTTTAAGATGTTAGCGTTTGACTCTCGTTAGCTTTGATTTATGTTAATTGTATGTATATTCTGATATTGAAAATATAAAAGCATCACTGATATCTGTATATTTGACCACAAAAAAAAAACATATTTCTTTTTATTAAACGTAGAAAAAAGAGGACATCAGTACACCTTTTTGTTACACATAACAAAAAGAGATGAAGTAGTTACACACGTATGTGAATATAAATTAGAAATATATTTTATGTTTTGTAATGTGTGTACATCAGAAGGCACATAAAATATAATTCTAATATTCACTAATGTGTCTATATTATATCTACATGAAAAGCTAAGTATGAGTAACTTCTATCTCTCTTTTATGACCTTCTACAATAAGCTATTAGTTACAAATTAGAAGTCAGAAGTTAAAAATTGATCACAGTCAATTTTTCAACATATGACTTCTTATTTATGGCTGATTTATAGCTTATAATTGTAAAAGGTCCATTAAACATAATAAAAAGAGATGGAATAGCTACATATGTATGTGCAATGTATTTACGTACTGACAATACATGTTACATCCTAAGTTAAAATAATATTGGGAATAAAGGAAAAAGTGCTATTACATTACAGGTGTATACATGTATTTCAAATACATGGTTGCATCCAAAGATATATCTAAGTCACAGTCAGAGTGTAAAAATATACTTATTGTAACTTGCTTAGTCAACGTACACATTGATCTATAAGTGTATACATTTGCTAAAACACTTTGAATATGATATACTTATATACATTTCATAAACATAGCATCGTATGAAAATTATGCATGTGACTATTGATTGTGTAATGTATGTTATATATATGTATAGCAAATATATACACAGTGCGACAAATATGTTCCCGGACAGGGCCTGAAAATCATAATTGAAACAACAATATGCATATTTTTTTTT
>NW_011626920.1:2345827-2368754 GCF_000204515.1 Acromyrmex echinatior
TTGTCTAAACAACGATCCTGATATATATTTCTATATATTTACAAAAATATATTATTATTATAGCGTTTCCAACTGATAATATATTGCTGGTTTATAGAATGATTTAATCCATTTCTGTAATTAAATAGCGGTACTTCGCTTGTGCGCGATAAGAGGAATGGCGCTTCTTACTAAGTCGACAGTTCGACATTCGAATCGAATAAAAAATGTGCTATATACAATAATTTCAGACCTTGCACGTTTAAAATAAGTAGCGATTTACAGAAAAGCTCAAAGAACAATACTATGCTATGTAGAAACGAATTATGAAACCCAATATAAGAGCAATGAGTATTCGAAAATTCCATTTACATGCTACGTCTGCTACGAGATTGCCGCTTGTCGTTTCGACATCCGAGTCGAGTCAAAAATGTGCTATATACAATAATTTCAGATTTTGCACGTTTAAAATAAGTAGCTGACGATTTACAGAAAACCTCAAAGAACCATAATATATTTGCAGAAACGAGTTATGCGCTAATTATTTGAAAATTTTATTTTTTCGTTTGCCGCTTGTCGTTTCGACATCCGACCAGAATTGAAGCTCAACCGAAACACATATCGCGCTCCGAGTCCTGATATATGTATATGTAAATACAATAATTCAGTAAATATAGTTTAGACATGTGTTGTATATATGTATACACACACACACACACACACGCACGCACGCACGCACGCACGCACACGCGTGTGTATGCTATTATACACATATATACAGGGTCCGGCAAAATGATCTCCCACATTTTGCACCGCCACTGTCCCCGAACCACTGAAGCGAGGGGGAGCTTACGGTAGTCGGGCCACTGAAGAGAGGGGGAGCTTAGCGTAGTCGGTTGGTAGCTCGCGCCTTGCCATTTCAGTTGTCGTCATGAATTGGACGGGCGAGCATCGTGCCTTCGTTATCAAACATTTATGAAAAGTAACAAATCTATGATTACGACGCAAAGAACTTTTCGTACTCACTTCGCGCTTGGTAGACATGCTCCAGTTCCAGATCGCAAAACAATACTGTTGTGGGTTTCAAATTTTAGAGCTACAGGTTCATACGCCAAGAAATTACAGGAATATCGCCTCAAATTATTGCTCGAGTGATGGAAACTTTTAGAAATCAGCTTTGAATGTGTATCGAAAAAAATGGTCACCACTTGGATTCTATAATTTTCAAAACTCAATAAAAACAAATGGCATAGCATAAATTTTCGGTTAATAAAAATAAAATCTAAATAGCATTTACAATGGCGTTTTTATTAAAGATTAAAATGTGGAAGATCATTTTGCCGGACCCTGTATATGTTATTTTATATATATGCATCAATAGTTTACTAAATAAAATGTATGTAAAAGACAGAACAGTATAATTAAAATAATTATCTTCATTTGTATTCATATGTAAATAATATCATTTCTTGTTTAGGAAGAAATTATTTCAACAATTTCAAAAATTGAAATAACTAATATCATATTTATTTTATTATTATTTTTCCTCTCAAAAGAAAAAACTTTGAGGGCACTTAAGAACGTTTATTAATATGGGCCTAAGTAGGTCGATAATTCAAATCATTTCTATGGTTCAGCGACGCACTTTTCATGACAGCCGCTGTCGGAATATCGCGGAACTAAAATATGCTTGGTTTTGGCTTCACGTCAATTTCATTTGTAATATAGAAACGAAATTTTCGGATTCTCTTTTTTCTTATACTAAAATCCTTATCTCGTTTCTAAAAGCATAGGATTGTTCGTTTAGGTTTTCCGCAATTCGCCAGTTACTTTTTATGAACGTATAAGATCTGAAACTCTTATATGCAACACATATTGTGACATGTTGACTACAGAAGCCGATAACAAAACTGTAAGTCTTCAATTTTCTTTCGTTTTTCGTATTCAAATGTAGCTGGCGAATTGTGTTGTTGTCGATACTTTAATTGTGGAGAAGGATTTTTCAATCCATAAATACAATTAAGAGAAAAGAGTCTTTAATAATTAATGATAAAACAGGACACTCCAACATCCCCTTAAGCACAAATAACTTACATGTAAGTTGAATAAAATTTTATTTTCATTTCACATATTTTTTTTATTGTACGTAAATATTGTGTTGTAGCGCATGGATAACAAGAATTTAAACGAAAAGGGCAAAATGCAGAAATCAAAGAGACAGATAAAATGTCCGCAATAGGAATACTAACGAGCAATAGAAGTAGATCTTCAAAAAAGAAAACTTTATGACAGTTTAGATAATAATAAGGAACGCAAACAGTATAAGAGACAAGAGTCTATAACTTCGAAAATATCATAATATAATATATTAGGGGATTCAAAAATTGAGCTTGTGCAATTTATGATAGATTTAAAGGCGAAAAGTGAAATTGAAATAAAAATATTAAAAACGCAATTAGAGAAGGAGAGATTAGAAGTACAAATATTGAAGAAAGAGCTGGAGTTAAAAGAAAACATGTTGCAAAGCAAGCAACAAAAGTTACATTTTAATATTTAATTTCTATTTTAAGTTTTTCATATAAAAGACTGACATTAATGCACTTCATATATCTACTTTATAACAATTTGAAATCATTAAAAAAATATTTACTTAATTTTGTTTGCACAACACAGTAGAGTTTCAAAATATTAATTTATAATTTTTTTTATAAAATACAGAGTTTTTCTTAAAAACATGTTCTACCAATATGTTCTTTTCAAATGTTTTAAGAAAAGTAAGAAAAGAAATATATTCAACGTTATTCTAATAATTACATATTTTACAATATATAATTACACACACACACATACACGCACGCACGCACGCACGCACGCATATAGTCTACAGATAGCAAAACATTACTTTTATATAAAAACTTATGCTAACATACTTGGCAAAGTAGTTGTGAATTATTTCTGTTCGAATGGTTGTGTCAATTTCGTCGTTATTAATTCTTTCGTTGATGATGTTACATCTTGTTAACATATTGTCCCATGGTACGGGTAAATCCAACTCTGGATCGACATCTGGCACTGCATCATTATTCCTTCTAGCAATATTATGAAGTACTATAGTGGCGACAATGATAAGCATTATTCTGTGTAAATGGTACCGCATCCTTAGTGCTAGAATTGGAAACCTTCTTTATCAGATATCGAATAAGCATTCTATTTTATTTCGTGTAAATATGCGACTCATTATAAAGTCGTTCTGCAGCAGTTTGCGGATTCAGCAACGGAATTACAAGATACTGCTTTGAAGGATAACCACAGTCTCCTAATAATAAACTATTGCCATATGCTCCATCTTCAAAGTTTGCTCGTAGGCGACTATTATTAAAAATAATGCTATTATGTACTGATCCTTGCCAACGAGCAACTACATTCGTTATCTCTAAATTGTTACATACTGTTTAACGAAACATTTAAAGAAAAGTAACATTTTCTGTTGCAGAATAGTTCAGCATTTTCTCCACCTACAATAATCAAAATATAAATATAATATAATAAATTACTTTTTAGATAAAATCATTAAAATAATTTATCCTCTTAATAATAACTTACTAAAAGATTGGACTCGTACGTGTGTACAATCTATACAGCTAATCACTCTTGGAAAGCGAGCAATATTATAAAAATCTAATTGTTCTTTTCTTATTTCTTGTTCGATACTTAGGAACTTGATATAACGGGGTTGTAGCCTGGCAATAGCTGCACTGACTCTATGAATTACATAATGCGCGGATGTTGTGCTTATACCAGAAAAATCACCCATTGTTATAAGGAATAATCCAGTAGCATACATGCAAAGTGTTAATAATAATTATTCCATAGGAGATATGATATTATTCCTTAAAAAAATATTCTCGTTTTTTTAACAATTCTTGCTTGACAATTTAGTTATACAATAATTTAAACCGGGTAGTAATAAATTCTAATTCTTGTTTTATTTCTTCTAAAATTAATACTAATTGTTTGTTTAATGGAAATCGCATTTTAAATTCTATATTATCTAATTCTTCAAAGTATTGTAATTTATACGTTGTTTAAATTTTCTCCTTCTTCGGAATTGTTCTTCATCATCATCGGAGGATGACAGTACAAGATTTAATAAATTTGCTATATCAGAAATATAGGTTAAGAGCTATTTTCTTGTATCAGAATAGGCTATTAGGTGTTGGAATTAATTCGTAGCGTTTTACAAGTGATGGGAAGTACTTTCATTAATGTATTTTTTAATGCTCATGTGAAATAAATAACATTCTTTCATTAAAAACGCTACGAATTAATTCCAACACCTAATAGTTACATTTTTAACCAATAGTTAAAGAATCTAAACGGCCAAAATCGACTGCTTAAATTGAACTCAGTTTACATAAGTTTAAACTTGAACAAATTGTTGGTTGAAAAATATTTTGCTAAATTTCGGTTAACCAAATGTATAACTAGGGATTAACTCTTTAAACTGCATTGATAAAAACGAATCATAGATTTAGATTTTTATGAAGAATTTAAGAGTCATTCAACATCCATAAAAATGAATACTAAAGAAAGAGGAATGAATTTTTCCGATACAGAAACTTGCTTATTGATAGAACTGATAATGCATTATAAGCATATAATTGAATACAAAAAAAAACTGATGCAGTGTTTACGAAAGAAAAAAATAAATATTGAAGCGATATTTGCAAAAAATATAATAGTGAGTCAATATATTTTGTGATATATCAACATTCAAAAATTGTTGGGAAAATTTAAAAAAGAGGACTCGAAAATACTATATGCTGAAGAAAGAAATAAATTATATAGAACAGGTATGATTATTTATTATAACCTATATCTTTACGATCTTACGTACAATTAATGTAGTAAACAAGAAATCTAATATTAATATTGTTTAAAGTTGTGTTTTGCCGCGATTTTCTACTTCATCAGAAGAATGTTGTGTGTTGTCAAATAAATCTTTAATTGGGACAACTGTTCCACAATTTGTATCTTCATTAATTTTATGGTAAAAATTTTCATTTCCTAGAACAAATTATAAAATATATAAATAGTTTAACTTACTTGTAAGATATATAAATAGTTTAACAATTCAAATATTTATAAATTAATAATTATAATGGCTCGAATAATAAAATAATTTATATTTAAACATAAGTTTAAATATAAACGAGCTATGAGCCAACATTTAATGTCATTCACAATAGAATAAACATATAGAATAAACATAACATTTCGATCACTTATTGTATCATCTTTATTTAACTCTTTTATATTTAAACTTACGTGAAATATTTATAATCTCACTTTATATAATTATACTTTTATAATCATAATAACTATCATTTTGTACAAAAAGCATTTTTTAAAAATTTATAATAATACTTTTTACAATATTTGCATTATATTTTTTGAAATATAGGATCATGTGATAGTTAAAGTGACTCTATCATGGAAAAGATATACAATATAATAAAATCGTCAGTTGATGGTTTAAATAATTTCATAATGATTATATAAACGAGTTTAAAGATAATTACATTAATAATAAAAAATAATTATGATAATAATACAGCGTATATATTTACACTCTTTTATAATTATAATAAAAGTTTTGTAATATTTAATTTTATTATACATTTATGATACAAATTTCTAACAAATTTATTAAAAATATTTTTGATTAAAATTTTTATGATAAAGTTAAAAATAATTCATAACTTATTTTTGTATAATTCAAAACTATAATTTGTATTTTTACATGATATTAAGTATATAAAAAGTTGAAGATTATATAGTAATATTAAATAAAAGAATATATGTTTGACATACATTTGAAAAATTAATATTTAAATATAATATAAAAATAATTATAAAAGTATGATTATAAAAGTATAATTATATAAAGTGAGATTATAAATATTTCAATTGTTAAACTATTTATTTATCTTATAAGTAAGTTAAAGTATTTTTATATACTTCATCTATCCAGTTGCCCTCCTCGCCATTGGGCAGCAGCAAGGCATTGACGCATCACACGCACACGACATAACGCCCCCGAGCCACTCGACCTCCTCCATCACCATATTGACCGGGTTACGCTGCGACCAGGTGGAGGAGAGAAAGCTCACTTCAAGAGCGCCGGGGTCCAACTTTCGCAGAGCCCTTCGATGTCCCTCCTTTTCGCGGCGGCGTCTACGCAACACCTCTGCGGGAGTGGACAGCTCCTCCAGAGAGCCAGCGTCCATCCCTTGATCTTCAGGGCCGCCGCAGGGGTCGCCCACGTCAAGTCAACGATGGACTCCCCCCGGGCCCCTACGAAGGTGCTGGCACGGCCTCTGTTGAGCAAAACGAGATCATGCCTCGCCATCTGCAATAATGAGCAACCTGAGAAAATTGATCGAAATCCGTTATGAGTATTCCGTTGAGGGAGTAAGTAGCTTTTTCTTTTTTATTTGTATCAAATATTTTTAACGAATTTTGTTTTTCTAATATTTTCTTTACTTTTCTTTTTTCCAGTATCTTATGGTCGATAACGAGCCACAAGTCAGGCTGTAGTTGCGGAACGAGGTGGAGGTACAGATCATCCCCTCGATAAGTATAATAAATAGATTTATTTTCTAATTCACTTTTTATAATACTTCTTTTATATTCACTTTATAATCCATTTTTTCAGGATGTACTTCGTTACTACAATAAAATAAGAGGGTTTATAAATATTATCAATTGGCAGATGATACGAGTTGAGAGCGGGAGCGAGAGGAGCGTATAGATATATGGGAAGAAGCGGACTTCTTTCTAGCTAAATTATTCTGTCTCCGACTGTACAAGCCGGAAGATTGGAATTGTAAGTATCATAAATTTATATTATATGTGAATTTCTCTTCTTATATATGTTGTAAAGCTATATATGTTGTAAAGTATGCTGATGTAAAGCTTTTTGTTTTACAGAAACAATGATGCTTAAGTACATATTTTTTTATTTTTTTAATTAAATATTTTTTATGTAATTTAGATTCAAATAAATATACTTTTTTCTTAAAATAAATATATGATGACGAAACATAAGAGGAAGAGAGATGGTAAGTAAGTGTATATGCTGTAAGTGTATGTGAGCTCGCATGGTGTCGCAGTGGTGGGGCGACGACGACGACGGTGGCGAATCGCATAACAATAGCTGAGAGAGTTAAACTTCTTATCCAGAAACGAATGTCATTAAAATCACAAATTACGAATCTTCTCCACAAAGGTAGAATAGACGATAACAAGTTAAAATTATGAATTTCTTGCGTAACACAGTTATATCACGCGTAGGAATTCAACGACAAACTCGCGCTATTAGATTCTAATAACATACATCAGATCGAATTTCTAAACATCCAAAAACGATTTTACGCGCTTGTGAGCAATGCCGAGAGCAAATTGAACGCGACAAACACATCAAATAAGGATAACGTCATGTCAAACGACGAGTCTAGATGCGAAAATGCAAGCGTTGCAACAATTGTCAGAAAAAGACGTATCAAATTATCCAAAGCGCCTTTACCGACATTCGATGGCAAGTTCAAAAATTGGTTAACGTTTAAAAACGCGTTCCCATCCATGACTGGCTCACAAATGGATTTAACAGAAATCGATAAACTACATTATCTGAAATCCGCGTTAACACGTGAGGCCAGTAATAAAATAAAAATATTTTCGTTAACGGGGTAAATTATGAAAAGGCTTAGTAGTTATACAAGATGCGTCCCAAAATTTTCCGAACTTTTGAAATAAAACAACAACGGTTTACTTTTTTTTTCAAATTCAAATTGTTTATTCAAAGTAGTCCCCGTCGGACTCAATACAACGTTTGGCACGATCTAAAAGCATTTCAAATGAGTGTTTTATGTCGTTCAAAGGCACGTCCTTCAGAATAGTGGTACAAGCCCTTTGGATGTCTTCTACGTCCACATACCGCTTTCCTTTCATGGACAAATGCATTTTGCCGAATAGGTAGAAGTCACAAGGTGCCATATCAGGCGAATACGGGGAATGGTTGATTGTTAAAATGTGATTTTTAGTCAAAAAATCAGTGACAAGTGTCGAACGGTGAGATGGCGCATTATCGTGTAACAAGCGCCAACTTCCTCCTTCGCGATATTCTGGCCGAATACGACGAATGCGGTGCACCAAACGCTTCAAAACGCTTACATAGAATACAGCATTAACTGTTTGGCCTGCTGGAACGAATTCTTTGTGCACAATACCCTTGGAATCATAAAAACTTCGATGGAATTTTCGTTAATTGTCGATTTTGGGCGACCTGTATGTGCGTCGTCATTTATGTCCTCACGACCGTTCTTGAATCGCGTATACCACTCATAAACACTGGCACGGGCTACACAATTATCACCATAAACTTGTTTCATCAAATTATGGGTTTCGGTAAATGTTTTACCAAGTTTAAAACAAAACTTAATATTGGCTCTTTGTTCGAAGTTCATTCTCGTACCGATGTATACAACATACTGACTTCATAAACACCGGCACGGGCTACACAATTATCACCATAAACTTGTTTCATCAAATTATGGGTTTCGGTAAATGTTTTACCAAGTTTAAAACAAAACTTAATATTGGCTCTTTGTTCGAAGTTCATTCTCGTACCGATGTATACAACATACTGACACTTGAGACGCCATAACTTCGTTTCCACTGAACCAAATGTCATGAAATTTTTACTGGAAGTCAGCTAGGGATGTACCTTTCAAACGCGCAATCGAACACACGGATGGCGCCACCCGACCTATCCCTATTGAAAAAGTTCGGAAAATTTTGGGACGCACCTTGTAAGAACGCTTGTACGAAGTGAAACGAATTCTGGTCACGCGACACCTCTCGGTTGTTGTAAATTTGCCCGCGTTAGATAAAGAAAGTACGGACGGTTTGACGAGGCTCGCTGACGTCCAACAACATATCGCGTCGTTAAATACGTTGGACGTCATAGTCGGTCAAGAAATGTTAATATACCTTAGAAAACAAATTACCGAAAGCCACATTAGACAAATGAGAGACAACACTTGAGAAAGATATTTCTCCTAAGTTCGAAGACTTGTATGAACTTTTATACAAAACAGCGGCATGCGCGACGAAACGGGAACGACCGAAATTAGTAGAACTGAATAAGAGCAAATACGAACCTCCGGTCAAGAAGAGAGACTCGATGTTCCGAATCAAGCCCTTGTAGCAAAAACATCGCGCATTGCATATAAAGGTAAACCACATCCACTTTATACATGTAACACGTTCAAACAACTATCCGTAACAGAGTGCATTGAGGTGGTGCGAAAGGCGAAATTATGTTACAACTGCTTACGCTCTCATTACGAGACGCCGTGTAAATTTTCAAATTGTACAGTATGTCAGAAACGTCACAACACTTTTACACGACAATCAAGCGAACAAATCGGTTTCTTCTAATTCTATGACTACTCAAATCTAAATGACTATTAAAATCACCCGATCGCAACGCAACGAGTCTCGTAACCATGCCATGCTTTATTCCGTAGCTTTTAACAAGTGCATTAATATATGTATATACGATTCTGAATACAAGAATCACGATAGCATTAAGTGTCGAGCACTCTTAGATACATGTGCCACTACAAATTTTATCTCAGAATCCATTATAAAACAATTAAACGTATAGGTAACAAAAAAATCATCAACAATTAGCGCGATCAATGCCATCAATACTGTCTCGAAGGGTATAGTAAAAATTATCATATAGTCGTTATAGAACTTCTGCAACCCTAATGTGCTTGACGATACCAACTATTACAGATCTAGTGCTTTCAGAAATTTTTCTGCGAGATTCATTAGCTTTATCGCCAGATATTAAATTAACAGATCCTGAGTTCCACCTGCCGCGATCTGTCGACATATTAATAGGATCGGGTGCGACGTTGTCTTTATTTTCCGACAGTGAATTAATCTATCCGACGAAGAGCATGACTTATATCTTCAGAACATACTCTTGGGTTAGATGGTCACTGACGGAGCCCCACTACAATCGTCATCGAGAAATATGTGCTGTATGACAGGTTTAGAAAGTCAATTGACAAAATTTTGATTGATAGAGGATATTTCGGTAAAGGAAACGAGATCGAAGGAGAAAATCGAATACAAATTACATTTCTTAAACCTCACGTTGTGACGGACGTTATGTAGTTCGTTTACCTTTTTTCAGAACAAATAAATATCTTGGCAACTCGCGAACAACAGTGCTCAAACATTTGTTATCGTTAGGACGCAAGCTCAACATGAAGAATTGAGTATAAACGGATTTTCGAAGAGTATTTACAATTAGGACATGCTCGAGGAATATGTCCATGATCGAGGAACCTGACAACGGTTACTACCACATCACGCGGTGGCAAAAGAAACGAGTGAAACCACTAAGGTTCGCATAGTATTCGACGCGTCAGCGAAATCTAATTCCGATGTGTTCTTGAACGATATATTAATGACAGGTCCTATAATACAAATAAATTATTATAAGATAAATTATTCTCACTTGATCCGTTTTCGTATGTATAATTATGTCATCTCCGTTGATATCGGGAAAATGTATCGTTAAGTACTACTATGAGGATGATCGTCGATATCAGCGGATGTTATGGCGTAAGACGGCGCGATCAGAATGTTTCAATTCAACGTCCTTACATTCGGTGTTTCTTCCTTTCCGTTCTTAGCGATCCGTGTAATCAAAAGGTTAGCGCTGAAGATGAGCGCCAAAGTTATCCTATAACCGCAGATATCATTAAATCTCATTTTTACTTGTTGATGGCGCCGAAATCATTGATGAAGCCTGAAAGATCCGAGACGAGGTAACTGAGTTATTGGTACGTGGCGGTTTCGATATTAGACAGTGGGCATCTAATGACAAACGTATTATAAACGATCTAGAGGTTAACGCGTTACACGAGAGTTTTATGCTAAATGCAGACCGCGCATTGAAAACTTTAGGTATAATTTGGAACGCACAACGAAATATGTTAACCAATCCAATTAAGTGTTTTGAGCAACAAAGCAAAACATTCTATCGGAAATCGCGAAAATTTTCGACCCGATAGGTTTATTAGGTCCGATAATTTTATACGCCAAGAGACTAATGCAAAACGTATAGCGGTTTGGAATTCAGTGGAACAAATACTGTCCCATAAACTATATATACAAGGAATGATTGGAATTCATGCGTCAGTGGGAAATAATGGACCAAATATTCTTCTATCGCAAATTGTTGATAACGAACTATTCCGATATACAGATCTACGATTTTTGCGACACTGTGGGCTATGGTGCTTGTCTCTGCGTTTAATCGAGGAGAGATCAAGATTACATGTCGTCTCGTTTGTTATGCGCCAAATCGCGAGTCGCATCTCTAAAGCCTGACCATTCCATGTCTTGAACTCTGTGAAGCTTCGTTGCTAGCATAGTTGTATCGCGAAACTGTCAGTGCACTGAATTTCAAAATAGTCTAGCTCCTGACAAAATAGTCTTTTGGTGTAATTCAACCATAACGTTACACTAGCTAAAAACCGAATCGCATCGACTTAAAACATTTGTAGCTAATCAAGTTATATATATAGAAGTTATAGAAATTCGAGACCTTAGCGAAGCAATAAAGACATATTCGATGGAGACAGAGATGGAGACATATTCACACGGACAATCCAGCGGACGCACTTTTAAGGGGCCAATTACCTTTAGCCTTTTTACAAAATCAGAGATGGCGTTCATCTTAGTTAGTTGAGAATGAAGACAACTGGCCTAACGAGGTCAAATTCCGGAATTAAAAAAGAACTCATGTCTAGCATCGATATCTGATTGTCAGATACAATCTAGGAATTTTAGAGAGATTTTCATCTTATGCCAAATTATGTAGAGTATGTCGTATTGCCGTCGGTGTCGTCCTGCCAATAAATATAATGGAGCATTGTGCACGAAATTGTCGAGGCCTAAATAGGGATTTTAAAGATTTTACAAACAGTCCACTTTCACATAGACATATGCGTGTGTGTGTGTGTGTGCGCGCGCGTGCATATACATATAAATATATATATGTTATTTTATATATATGCATGAATAATTTACTAAATAAAATGTATGTAAAAGACAAAAGTGCAATTAAAATAATTATCTTGTTTGTATTCATATGTAAATAATATGGTACGTTTCTTGTTTATCAACAAATTATTTCAAAATTATTAACAAAATTGAAATAACTAATATCGTATTTATTTTATTATAATATTATTTTTCCTCTCAAAAGAAAAAACTTTGACCAAGGCACGTAAGAACGTTTATTGATATGAACCTGAGTAGGTCGATAATTCAAATCATTTCTATGATTCAGCGCCGCTGTCGGAATATCGCGGAAATAAAATACTGCTCAGTTTCATGACTTCATGTCAATTTCAATCGTAATATACAAACGAAATTTTCGACTCTTTTCTTTTATACTAAAGTCTCTATCTCGTTTCTAAAAGCATAGGATTGTTCTTTGAGATTTTCTGCAATTCGCCAGCTACTTTTTATGAACGTGCAAGATCTGAAACTCTTATATGCAACACATTAAAATATGTAGCACATATTATGACGTGTTGATTACAGAAGCCGATAACAAAATTGTAAGTCTTCAATTTTCTTTCGTTTTTCGTATTCATTTGTAGCTGGCGAATTGCATTGTTGTCTTTAATTGTGGAGAAGGACTTTTCAATCCATAAATACAATTAAGAGAAAAGAGTCTTTAATAATTAATGGTAAAACAGGACACTCCAGTATTCCCTTAACGTATTTTTATTTAAAAAATTCTTTTGCAACCACCAGTCGTATATTTTCAATACATTTTGTAACGCGTAATCCTTAACATATCCGCATCGTATAGTATTAGTAACATCTAGATTAGATAAAGATTCCATATCTTCGTAAACTGCATTCAAGTCTCGATGAGATCTACGTGCGTTCTCGCTCATCGTCCAGAAGCAAGTTCTACAGCCACGTTCGTTTCTCGCGTCCTTTGACGTACGCGATCATCAAGCATCATCTTCAAATACAGCCGTCGTAATCAGGCGTTTCGTCTCGTTATACGAGACCATCCCGTCCTCTCATTGCAATCCATGATGATAAGCAATCAACCAGGAAGCGCAAGACCTGTCGGATCTTGTCAAAAATTTCCATGGCATGGGACTTGTAAAAATGTAATGCGTGAGAACGGTCCCCTGTTTCAGCATTGTCATTTCCTTCACGATAAATTTCTTGTTAACGATGAATCCTTGCAGATCCACAAATGTTAGCATAGACATGTTGTCGAGAAGACTGAGATCGATTGCGACGTATCGTAGATTTTATATCGTGTCAAAGATGCACTTAAGTGATTTTGCGCACAAATCATTGATCAATAGAATATACCGAGCTACGCAATCGTGTATGATGAGACAATAGGCTGTTGTATTTGCAGGCACATTCTCCTTGCAGTCAAATTCTATGCGTACGTCCACAGTAGCACTTTTAACGGATTCGTTTTGTCGCGAGCAATTAGTGACCACAAATCTTTCTCGGTAAATGAAAGCACTTTGAGTAGCGTTTCGAAGCAATCGATTCCATAATATGCTCTATGAAAACGCGCGTACATATCAAAAAGAATCGCGTATCTTTTTTTGCTAAAATCCAGATTTAAATCGTCGTACAAATAAAACACTGAATTTAGATAAAGTTTCACGTTACTCAAATTACAATCGTCGAACACACTAACATCTCGTGACATGATATTCTTTCGACCGGTCTGCAGAGCAAAGATAACATATCGAGGCTTTTCAAGCTGAGTCGTTTTGACAGCCTATGAATGCTTGGTCGCATTCTAACAGAGGATACTCGTTACAGATCGAACATTTCGCTACGAGCGAAAATTCATGCCCAGATAACGACCGCTTTTCAATGCTCGCAGCATTGATAATTTATTGACCTCATTTAACGCAACGTGAGGCATCCGCCATTATACTCGTACTTTAAATAATTCAACCTCAGACTCCGTCACAGGAGTCACTTTTCCATCAAGCAATCGTAATTGTTGCGCACTTGTATCAAAATCAATTCATGGTGAGCGTTGATCAGGCATTTGTAATCTTCGCAAAAGCCCAATAGCATGCTGAGCGGCACGCAAAAATTCAAATGTCTTTTCTCCGTGTCGGATTTAGAGTGTTCCATCCAGCGTTCAGCGCAATCAAAGCTTTATCGTATGTCATTGACATCATTCTTGAGCGTGTTAGTTACCCGTATAGTATCCATGTTTCGGTTGCGGTCGATCTCTACATTGAGTTCATATCGAATTTCATCAAAAATGAATGCCACAAAATTATTTACAAGCGTCGTTGGCATCTGATTGGTTTTCTTTTTTACCGTCGATCTTCCTTCGACGTAAAGAAAATTTTCACACGGTAACGTGTACAAATCCTGTTGCTGTATGGGTATTCTTATTTCGTCGCTGTATCTAAATGTTGTATTAGCGAACGGGTTGTACGTGTAAGTCTCAATCTTGATGATGCGATCGTCAAAGATCGGTTCACCGGTAATATTCAAGATGTCAATTATCTCAAAAGTTGAGCACCACAAATCCTAAAGATTGTAAAAATTTAATGTTCGTCGCGCTGAGCTTGTTCTTGCTAATGCAGTTGGATAAGCGAGTGTTACCGGCCTTATAAAGAATACGTTATCTCTCTGCGAGTGCTCCGTTCAATACGAGCATCTTACGCTCGCGTTATCGCTGTCGCTGTCGCACGTGCAATCTGACGGTGATCTCCTCTCCGCGAAGCAATTGTCGAGCAATTGTCCGTTCTGGTCGACGACGTATCGTTAAATCCCTAATGCTCCGTGCGGTAATCGGCAGGTAAATAATCTGCGCCAGCTTCTCCGATATCTTATATCCTCAGGAAGTACGCTCGGCGAAAATTCGTGTATCATGTGCGCGCTTTTGCCGTTGTTGTACGCGCTCGCGGTCACGTTACACTCTACGTGGATAACGTTTACGTTATTATGTTGATCGACATGTCCGATTCGTGTTATCTTCGCGGCCACAGTATACGCTTCGACGAGAATCTCAGCAGCGACCCAAGCTGTTGATCTTGAAAGTTTATTCTGTACGCACATCTAATCTCGCATCTCATTGTGTAATTTGCACGGAGCGTAATCGGGTATTCTTCACCGTCATCATTATCGATGTCATTGTTGTATTGTCACCACACACTACGTCTACGGTTTCAAGCGCGTCGCGGTGCGGACGTTTCAAAAATTCATTTATGTCTCGCACTTCGTACGAACTCTCGGGAATTGTAATTTCGTTTCTTTGCCAAAATAAAATTTATTGTTCGGTATTATAAGTCAATCATCAAGATCAATGATAAGTCTCAAAAAATCATCAGACCAAGCTCGTAATCGTCGTCACTCAAATCTATGGAGGGAAAGTATTGGGTGTACAACTTTGCTTTCGTCGTTTTTTTTCCGAAATTCGAGGCTTTATTGTAAAAAACTGGTTATACATTTATGATTCAAAGTATTGTCCATCGCTGACCACTACTTTCTCCCATCTTTCGGACAGCGTACGAATCCCGCGTCGAAAAAACTGGTCATCTTTTGAGGCGATTCATGAATCGATTCAATTTTTTACTTCTTCATAAGACCGGAAGTGCTGGTCAGCCAGGCCGTGTGCCATTGATCGAAACAAATGATAGTCAGAGGGAGCAACGTCTGGAGAATATGGCGGGTGGGGTAGGACTTCCCATTTCAACGTTTCCAAGTATGTCTTGACCACTTTCGCAACATGGAGTCGAGCATTGTCATGCTGCAAAATCACTTTATCGTGTCTCTCTCGTTGTATTGCGACCGTTTGTCTTTCAATGCTCGGCTCAAACGCATCAATATTCGCGTTCGATATCGATCGCCTGTGATTGTTTCAGTCGATTTTAACAGCTCATAATACATTACGCCGAGCTGATTCCACCAAATACAGAGCATGACCTTGAAGCCGTGAATATTCGGTTTGGCCGACGTGGAAGCATGGCCGGGAACTCCCCATGTTTTTCTGTGCTTATCGTAATGAACTCATTTTTCGTCTCCAGTCACAATGCAATGCAGAAATCCCTTCCGTCTTTGCCTTTCAAGCAGCTGTTCACAAGTAAATAAACGCCGTTCAACATTTCTCGGCTTCAACTCATACGGCACCCAATTTCCTTGCTTCTGAATTATTCCCATGACTTTGAGGCGTTTTGAAATGATTTGTTGAGTCACTCCCAATGATCGTGCCAATTCTTCTTGATTTTGACACAAGTCTTGTAATGCCTCCAATTCTGCATCTTCGAAAACCTTCTCTCTTCCGCTATGCCGGTCTTTGACGTCAAAATTACCGTTCTTAAAGCGTTGAAAATACAACACGTTCTTTCATTAATAGCGGCCCATAAGTATTTGAGAGCATTCGATGAGCCTCAGCCGCAGATTTCTTCATATTGAAGCAGAAAATTAAAACCTTCCGCAATTGACGAGAATTTGGCTCGTAAACCGACATTTTCAATCGAGAATAACTTTATGATGCAGACACAAATCGATTAATGTTTCTATGGAGTTATGTTGACAGATGCCCAAGTTATTGTATGTCTATGATTTATTTTAAGTTTATTGTATGTCTATGATCTATTTATTTCGACTACCACTTACCACTAAAGCCACTGTAGGAAAACAGCGGAAGCAAAGTTGTACACCTAATAGTTCGCCGCGAGGACGGTGCTCTTCCCGCTCAACGTAAGTGTCAGCGGCATGACGAAAAAAACGTTCGATTAATACTGAGATTTCACAGAATCACGTCAAGCTTTTTAAATTCACGCACGTCTATCGTTGTAAATCGCAGACACATCCGCAGAAGCTTTGATCGTACGTCTGATAGGACGTGCGATTGTACTCTATCGTTGTAGCACCGTTATCGAAATATCACACCAGTTCCTTGGGCGGTCGAAGATTATCGAAACTGTCAAAGTATATGACGCGGTTGTTCCTCTTAGCGTATGCTAACCAGGCCCCGTCGCATTCACGATACCGCTTTCGTTTCGGCGCGCACCGCTCATCGGTTACGCATGAAAACACCTCTAAAGTACGGTACGCGCATACGTCTCGTGAGTACGTCCAATTGCACGTTGGTAGTTGTACCCGAGGGCATTTTTATTGTCTCTTTGGCGTTCTTTTTTTCTTTGCTGCTACATCCTATCCGCGTTTATAGGGATTGAGATACAATCGGCGTCCATATTTGTGCGGAGCGAGATACAATTCGCAGCCTTGTTCCATCGCGCGGTCGTTTCACGGGCGTTGCAGTTTCTCGAGCTGATGTCGCGTGGCTTTGCTATCATTTATCGCTTTCGCCACGCTGACCGCTCTACCAATCAAGGACTCGAGCGCGCCCAACATTGGCAGAAAAAGTAACGCACTTCCTCGTTTTGCCGTTAGAAGTATCCGCTTTTTCGTTGTCTTTTTCCTCAGTTGTTGTCTTCTTCTTCAGTTTCATGGCCATGCCGATCTTGATCTTGACTTTCATTGCTGCCCAAACGACAGCAGCGGCGACTCTCTCGCTCAGAGTCGAATCTCTCGCGGTCACGCGTTTCCGCCTCTCGGCTAGTATTTTGTTTGCCGTGTGTCTATCAGTGAAATCATTGTTCCGAGAGTACGCAACACCGCGTCCAGCGGATTTATGCCCGCGTCATCTCTGGCTAATCGCTTCGTAAGCCGAATGCGCGGGCCGCAAAACTGGTAGCCTGGAATATGTAACTAAAAAAGAAACGTATTTATCACTCGATTCAACAGATTGCCGCTCGACGCTGACATTCGCTACAGTTCTTTATCTTGCGGGACCGTCGATATGCGTCCTCTGTGATGGCTGATTGTAGAACTCGTCGCAGCGACGATAGATTCGAACTTCCAAATCTGCCTTCGCGTGTTCCGGAAGCTTGTCTCAGATGTGTTCAATGTAATCATCGTACACGCATACGATCTTTGATACGATGAAAATCAATAAGTTTTTAGAAAAACATAGTAAAACACATGTTTTTTTATCGATTCATTTTTATTTCTCAATAGCCTCCTTTCAGCTCAATACACTTGATCCAACGATTCTCCAACTTTTTCAAGCCGTCCGAATAATATGATTTGTCTAACTCTTCAAAATAAATCTTTGTTTCGGAGATGAGCTGCTCTCTGATGGTGAAACTCTTTCCTCCGAATCATTTCTTCAGGTTTGGAAACAGGAAATAATCGCAGGGGGCTAATTCTGGCAAATATGCTGGATGGAGAAGCAATTCATAGCGGAATTCGTTGAATTTGGCCATCGGTGCCGGGCACGTATGAATCTGTGCATTGTTTTGATGGAAGAGCACTTTTTTCTTCGCCAAATGGGAACGTTTTTTCTTTAAAACGTTGTTTTTTTTTAAATTGTTTTGTTCGGTCCAATAAGACTGCGTAGTAATTGCAAAGCCATTGATCGTTTGCTTCGATGGAAGGTAATCGATATGAATTGTACCGCGTGCATCCCAAAAAACTATGGCCATCACCTTTCCGACTTTACGGTCTTTGTCTTTTTCGGAGCTAGTTCACTCGATCCATTGTTTTGACTGTTCCTTCGTCTCGGGTGTGAAGTAATGGATCCATGTTTCGTCTATAGTAATGAATCGACGCAGAAATTCATCTGGATTACATTGAAACATCTCCAAACATTGTTTTGAAATTGTCACACGGTCGCGCTTATGATCTACAGTGAGCAAACGCGGCACCCATCTTGTCAATAGCTTTTTCGTACCCAATTGTTCGTGCAAATCACTATGCCATGTGATATACCTGTGGCCTCAACAAGCTCGCGCACTTTCACTCGTCGATCAGTCAAAACAATATCGTGGACTTTATCGATGATTTCTGGCGTAGCAGCCTCAATTGGACGTCCCGAACGAGATGCATCACATGTGGATGTACGACCACGTTTAAATTCATTCTTCCAATTGTCACAGTCGCAAACGCTGGTGCAGATGTGTTATGAACATTATCTAACTCGGCTTTGATTTCTTTTTCCGTTAAACCTTTCATATGTAGATGTTTGATCATTGCACGAAACTCGTTTTTTTCATTTTGCAAAAAATACAAAGGTTGCTCGCTTTAATCGTCTATAGAAATGAAACCACGTGATGAATTTCACTCAAAATTTGACATTAATCAGCTGAAAGATGCTACTTGTCAAAACGCAGAGCGAGATACATTTTGCTACTGCGCGATTCACAGATTCGCGCGCCTTTAAATAGTCGTTCGAGAGGGCATAGCCTTTAGTATGAACATGAAATTCGTGCTGCAACCAATGATACGTGTCACGAACTGCGACGCGAAATCGCGAATGATGGGAAGCAGCGTGGATGCTGTCAAGTACTATACGTGAGATCATTTGCGGCTCGTCAAATTGTGATAAAACCAACGTTCTCATAAACTTACTCGAGAACCCGAATGGCGTACGTGTACGTCTACTCGTTAACAGCTAAAGTATCAATATCTCGAAAATTTAAAGATTATGCGTTTCGCGGGTTTCTTCCATGTCCAGATCTATTTTTGGAATGCCAACGTTTCGTGAATCTTGCAGTCTACTTCATCAGGGCAAAGAGCAGCCTGATACTGAGCTGTTCCTCCGATCATGAGCCGTTCTTCGATCTGAGTTGCTCGTTCCTTTTTATATTACGCTACTTGTTGGAATGATAAGGGGAAAAGAAGAGAATTATGTGTAGGGAGAAGGTGGGGGAATCGGTCTTCCCTAGCCAAGAAATTCAGGTCTTCCCTAGCCAAGAAACTATCAAACCTGCATTTCTAAAACGCTGCAGGGATAATAACATCATC
This sequence comes from Acromyrmex echinatior, assembly GCF_000204515.1. Next base: position 2,365,793 of record NW_011626920.1, read on the forward strand.
CCAAAGTTCCTACAACTCAAGAACCACCTAGGAATTCACAAATCCAAAAACATCTTTCATAAAACCAGCCTCATCCTCATCAAAGAATGCATCCACTCTACTAAGTCCACTTACATTACAAATAGTCCAAATTTCCCATAAAATATTTAAATTCCACATGCTCCTATCCATTACGTTGCGGCATGATATCTGGCAACCCTAGATCGTATTACATACGAACAAATCACGAAGATCTACACACAATCCTCTGAAAGACAGAAACAGAAATACATAAACCTTGTCCCTAACAAAAATTCACAACCCTCTCTACTTAACGTCAAGAACCTATCCAAAGATTTGTCTCAAGACATTATATCTGCGCTTGCCAAAGGCCCTAACTTCGCAGTGGCACCTAGAAAGATTCCAAAGGAAGAGATTATCAGCCAAATAGAGTCAACCATCTACCGACTCCCAGAACAAGCAGATAATATCCGCAGACAGGTAACCAATATCCTTTCCAAAGCTAAACCCCTCCACCAAACATCACTAGACAAGAGCGATTGACCCTCCAAGACCTGAACAGGGACACAGACTTCATCGTGCTTCCAGCCGACAAAGGCAACACGACAGTAGTCATGAACACATCAGACTATAAGAAAAAGATAAAGAACCTTCTCGGACAAAGCATACAAAAGACAAAGATTCAACTAATACAATTGCGCAGAACACCAAGATCCTGGTGGAAAAAAGCAACATTCCTAGTAAAATCAAATCAACATTAAAATCTACAAATCCTCTCCCACCAAGACTATATATACGGACTATCAAAAGTATACAAATCAAACATCTCCCTCAGATCGATTGTCAGCGCCATACACTCTCCGACGTACAACTTATCCCTCTTCCTAACATTACAACTCCTTACTGGAAAATCTGAATCATACATACTTAACTCAACTTCATACAAAAGATCCAAAATGAAATCTGAGAAAAAGAGAGAAAAAATTAGCTCTGAGAGACTTGTTGAGGAATTGCACGCTCATGTGAGAAGAAATTTGCCGCGAAGGCGCGTCATAGTCTGAAGATACGATGATCTGTGGCAGGCTGATATTATTGAGTTGCGCTTGTACTCGGGCTTTAACAGAGGTCAATACTACATACTCACCGTCATCGATGTGTCGAGCAAATACGTGTGGGCCGTATGGTATTACTCAAGAGCAAGAGTGGAAGCGAAATGGCTAACGCTATCGCTGAGATCGTTCGAGAGAGTAGATGTCCGAAAAATTTACAAACGGATATGGGAAAAGAGTTTTACAACGCTGATGCAGAAAATCTTGAAAAAACACGATGTTAATCACTGTTTAAGATTCGACATACATTTTATGAAAGTAACGAATGTACAACATGTGGTTTGTAAACTTCTAGAACTTTCTAAATGATCTTGAACATTTCCTTTCTTTGTTAGAAGTCAAAATTGTTGTCAAACCTCATGTTGAACATACACTCGAAACGCCTGTTAATAACGGCGTTAACAATTTTGTTAGACTATAACGCATGCGCGCCAGTGTGCCGTGTAATTCGGTCGCTATCCAATCATACACACCGAATTTCGGTCACGCATGACAATAATTCTTCCTTTCGTCGTCTTCGTCTCAAATCGCCAATCACCGCGCAAATCAGGAGGTCACCTCAAACATTCGTAAATTTTGGATGTTCCCATAGGCGATTGACGAAAAAATCTTTTGTGCAACTGACTCTTAAAAAGTCCGGCATCGAACCGCCGAGTCAGTTAGTCAACCGCCGTGTAGATACGCCGAAATTTCTTTTGTTTTATCGCTAGAGAATCCACCGCCGTTGCGCCGGCAATCTGCTCACCATTCTCTTAAAATAATTGTTCCGCAAGAAATTAAAATACAGCTTTTTGCAAGGATTTATTGCTATCAATATTATTGTAAAATTATTAATTCGTGAATTGTATAAAGAAAAATAAACTGTGTCGAGTTACTTGAACTAAGACATCGCCTCTAATTTTCTCTTATTCGTGATTATTCTTCCCGCCTACTTTTCTCGAACAATCACTATTCCAGGTATTCGATATTGAAAGCGTCAGTGATCGAGGTTCAATCGCACGCTCAAGAACAATATTTTTGGAAGATGTTTACGCTCAACAAGTGGGTCGACAAGCTGCCGCATCTCATGTCAGATTACAACGCGCGCAAGCATTGCACCATCAGTATGCGACCCACCGACGTAACTCCCGTGATCGCCGAAACACTCTTGGACACGGTGTACAGCGTGATAAAGATCGCGGGTCCTGCAAAATTCAAAGGCGATTCGTTACGCGTGAGCAAATATAAGACGATTTTTAAGAAGAGTTACATGTCAAATTGGATCACTGAGGTATTTACAATCATTAAGGTGCAGCGTAACCTATCCTATAATCTATTTACTTGAGGATTATCGCGGAAAATCCGTTGCTGGAGCGTTCTACGAGCACGAGTTGCATTACAACCGGACGTGTATCTCGTGGAGAAAGTACTGCGCAGAAAGAGAGACAAGGTATACATCAAATGGCTGGGATTCGATGGATGGCACAATTCATGAATACACAAAAACAATATTATTTGATAAAATTTTGATTCATATATTTTATTTCTACATATAAAAAATATATCAATATAAGTATATATATCAATATAAGTATATAAACATATATTTTTATTACTTCCCCTTTATCTTTGTTTTGGAATATACAAATATAAAATATATAACTAATCTGTGCTTCGCGGGTTTTCTCCATGTCTTGGTCCATTCTTGATGTGCCAACGTTTCGTGGGCCTTGCAGTCCACTTCATCAGGGCGAGGAGCAGCCTGATACTGAGCTGTTCCTCCAGGTTCTTCCTTTTTATGTTACGCTACTTGTTGAGGTGGGAGTTTTTTGGTGGAGGGGGGGGGGTTAGAGGGATGGGGGAGACAGATAGGG
>NW_011626920.1:2378621-2388841 GCF_000204515.1 Acromyrmex echinatior
ATTCCCCATCCACCGAGTCCAGGGGCGACAGCACCCTGCTGTGGGTGGCGCGGCACGGTCTAGTCTTATTGAATAGGGGCCGTGCCAGTACCTTCATGGGGGCCTGGGGGGAGTCCATCGTCGACCTGACGTGGGCGACCTTCGCGGCTGCCATCAAGATACGAGGATGGCATGTGGACACCAGCTCCCTAGGAGAACTTACGGACCATCACCTGGTCCGTATGGAGCTGGTGTCCACCCCGCGGAGGTGTCACGAAGACGCCGCCGACACGAGTTGGAACGTCGATGGGCCCTGCGCAAATTGGATCCCGGCGCCCTCGAGGTGAGCCTCCTCTCCTCCACCTGGCCGGAACATAATCTGGCTCGCTCAGTGGATGAGGAGGCCGAATGGCTCGGGGACGCCATGTCGCGCGCGTGCGACGCGTCGATGCCCCGCTGCCATCCTGTGGCGAGGAGGGCAGTCTACTGGTGGTCCGAGGAGATAGCTGAGCTACGACGGGCCACCGTAGCTGCCCGACGGAGGTACACCCGCCGCAGACAGCGGGGCACCGACGCGGAGGTGGAAGTGACCGCCGAGGCGCTCTTCACGAGCTGCCTCAGAGACGGCATATTTCCCAGGTCGTGGAAAAGGGCCAGGCTTGTTCTCCTCCGCAAAGAGGGCAAGCCAGCGGAGAGTCTCTCCGCTTATAGGCCGTTATACCTGCTGGACGATGCGGGGAAGTTGCTGGAGCGAGACATCACTGCCCGCATCGTCCGGCACCTGTCCCGGGATGGTCCCAATCTATCCCGCGGTCAGTACGGCTTCTGGGAGGGCTTGTCGACGATCGACGCCGTCAGGCAAGTGCGAGCCCTCTCGGAGCAGATGACCGCGGGAGGGGAGGTGACGTTGGCGGTGTCCCTGGATATCGCCAATGCCTTTAATAGCATCCCATGGGGCCGGGTAATGGGGGCGATGAGAGGACATCATCTCTTGCCCTCCTACCTGGTCGCTATAATCGAGGACTATTTCCGGGACAGGTAGCTGGAGTTCCATAACAAAATGGGACTCCAGCAGCGAAGGGATGTGTCGTGTGGCGTTCCACAGGGGTCCGTGTTGGGCCCCCTACTTTGGAACGTTGCCTACGATCATGTTCTCCGTGCGGCCCTACCCCTCGGCTGCCACATCGTCTGCTACGCGGACGACACGTTGGTGGTGGCCGGGGGCACGACCTGGGAGAGAGCCGTCGGTATGGTAAACGTCGCAGTGGCGTGTATGGTCGGCTCCATTAAGGAGTTGGGCCCCGCTAAATCGGAAGTTTTAATCTTCCACGATGGAAAGAGCGTGGTGCCCCCTCAGGCACATATAGTGATGGACGATGTCTGCGTCCCGGTGAGGCCAACGATCAAATATCTGGGCCTCACCGGGGATGGTCGCTGGGGCTTCGTCGAACATTTCCATAAGCTAGCCCCATGGTTGGGCCGCCGAGCAGATGCTCTGCTCGTCCTCATGCCCAACCTCCACGGTCCGAACGAGTTGGTCAGGCGGGCGTATATGCACGCCGTCCTGTCCGGGGCCCTTTACGGGGTCCCGGTTTGGAGTGGAAGGCCCTGGCCAGCCGCCGAATAAAGCAGAAGTTGCACAGCGTGCAACGGCGGCTGGCCTTGCGTATCTGTAGGGCCTATAGGACGGTGTCGTATGCGGCCGCCATGGTCCTCGCGGGGATCCCCCCTGCCGAGTGGCTGACGCCCTGGCGGAAACCTTCGCCAGGGTGAAGGCCATTCGGCTTCGGGGGGGGGGGGGATCTTAACCCCGATGACCGCTGACCGACTGAGGAGGAACGCCCGTCGGCGGGCCACTCTCGAAAACGACCCGCCGACAACGGGCGCTCGGATCGTGAAGGCCATCCTCCCCTGCCTCGAGGAATGGGTAGATAGGGGATGGGGCGGACTATCGTTCCACGCGACGCAGGTGCTCACCGGACACGGATGTTTCGAGGAGTACCTGTGTCGCATAGGTAAGGAGCCGACCACTCGTTATCGCCACTGCGATGAGGACCGGGACACCGCGCAGCATACGTTGGAGGCCTGCTCTGCGGGCGAGCGCGGTGTCCTGGTCCGGGAGATAAAGGAGGATCTCTCACTGCCGGCTGTCGTGAAGGAGATAGTCGGCAGGGAGAGTGCTTGGAGGGCCTTCTCCTCCTTCTGCGATCGGGTGATGTTGTAGAAGGAGGAGGCTGAAAGGCAGAGGGAGAATGCAACGGGAGGTCGGGGCCCTCTCCCGCCCCCGCCGCCTCCGGGGCTGACGGGGGGGGAAAGAGATGCGAGGGGTGGTGGCATTGGGGGTCAACGCGGGCGCCGGCTCCAGCCGGATCGCTCGCGCCCCGGGTCACCCCTCGCGCGTATCCGCCGCCGCGACCGCCCCACGGGGCGAGAACGGCGGCGACCTCCTTTCCCCATTGCAGAGAGGACGGAAGAGGAGGACGGTGGGGTGGTGCGCGGGAGTGTCGGGGTCAGTGACCCCTCCACCTCCGCCGCCACCACCATCAGCGACGGCTCCGCGTCTCGGACGCAGGGCGCAGTGAAGCGGCGGTGGATCGCCGACCCTAGAGTCGCTCCGCCGCCGGATACAGGATGATCCTCCGCGCGCGCGGGGTGCAGTGGCTCATCATCCTCCGGCCGCGTCGAATGCGCGACTGGGCCGGGAGCCCTGCACCGCCGCGCGCGAGGGGTGCGCCGCGAGACTTCCTCTCGTGGCGCCGAAGCCTGAGGGGCGCCAAACTTCTGATGGCGCGGCGGGGGCCGTAATCCCCAACTCCCGCCCCCCAACACCAACCGGGATGGCGGGCGCAGGGGGTGGTGTCTCCGAATATAGGGTCGAAGGTGCCCAGCACCGCCCGGGGTCACGTCGTCATATAAGACGATGTCCTAAAAATCCCCGGGCGGGAATCGAGGCCAAGTCGGCAATAAGCCGACTGACCTGAGGGGCTCCCAGAAGTATGCTGCATGCATTCCCGGGAGTCCCTCATACAAGGCCAGGTAAGGACACCCGGAGGGGTTTTAGTGGGTGCAAGCCCCACATAAACCCGGGCTCTCCCCCGAAGCCCGGGGTATGCGTCAAGCATTTCCCCTCCGTTATCAAAAAAAAAAAAAAAAAAAAAAAGGTTGCTGATCGCTATCATCGTTTCAAGTGCCCTGCAGCAACTTTCATCTCCGTTCCTAACCCATAAAAAGTAAATAGTGGCTCTTGCCTTGCTTCTTGACATATGTTTCTGTAATAACAGGATATCAAGTCGCTTTTCGGCGATGAGCTGACGCACCTCACCTGTTATCGCAGCTGACCGCCCTATTCAGCCGCAGTATCCTAACTCTTACTGACTTGGAGCTGGATGAATGCCGCTGGATGAATGCCTTGTCTTTGCGATTCATATCTTTGCAAATCGCATCTTTGTAGGACTATGCTGACTTCACGATGGTACCTTTTGTCTGTTTTCGTCACTTGTCTTTTTTGTTGGTGTGCATATTGGTTCACCAGATTATCACATCGCACGGGCTATTTTGACAGCGCGAAGTTTGCTAACTGTCTTTATTGACCCTTTTTGGAGCGTCACACCTCTCCAGGACTATTCTGATACTTCGACCCTTGCTAATCTAGGCTATTTTCCCAGCCTTGGTGTTCAAACTTTGCTTTACTTTACTGTTGTTGTTATTTTTTACTTCGATATGATTATTTACTTTTCTTGGTAGAAGGAAGAAGTCGAATGGCGTACCCATCTATACGCCACTAAGTTTGACTACTCCAGAGGGGCAATAGGTACCCTGGATGCGTCGTTCGAGACTGCTTGATTTACGTTCCGCAGCCATGCAAACCATAAGCACGACTTTCTACATCTTAATTTTTAAACGAGCGCCATTATTTGGAAACGCTTACCATTAAGCATTTATTCATCGGTGTTTGATGTGAGCTGAAAAGTATATAAATATAAATAAATAAATAAATAAATATATATATATATATATATATACCAGGTGTATGCATAAGTTTTTTCCGGTTTAACTAAGAGATGGCCAATGTGAAAGACAGTGAGCGCTCTGGTAGACCACAAAAATGCGAAGACGAGCAATTGCAGGAGTTATTGGATGAAGACCCAACTCAAACTCAACGGCAATTAGCAGAAGCATTACATGTATCAGAAACAATTAGCAGACGTTGACGAGCAATGGGAAAGATCAATAAACTCGGTAAATGGGTCCCACACAATTTGAATGAATGTCAAATGGAAAATCGCAAAGTCACTTGTGAAATGCTGCTTCAACGCTACGAAAGGAAATCATTTTTGCATCGAATTGTGACGGGTGACGAAAAATTGCTCTGTGTCTGGTGGGACCAGAGCGATATTGTGTATTATGAACTCTTGAAGCCCGGCGAAAACGATAGCGTTAATACACAACGCTATCGCCAACAAATGATTAATTTAAACCACGCATTAATCGAAAGACGACCGGAATGGGCCAGAAGACATGGCAAAGTGATTTTGTTACACGACAATGTGCCATCTCACACAGCAAAACCAGTGAAAGACACCTTGAAATCGCTTGGATGGGACATCCTTCCGCACCCGCCGTACTCCCCAGACCTGGCGCCATCTGACTATTACCTCTTCGCATCAATGGGGCACGCGCTCGCAGAGCAGCACTTCAGCAATTTCGAGGAAGTTGGAAAATGACTCGACGAATGGTTTGCCGCAAAAGACAAGCAGTTTTTCTGGCATGGTATTCATAAATTACCTGAAAGATGGGCGAAATATGTAGAAGCCGATGGCCAATATTTTGAATAAAAAAAAATTAAATTAATTTCCCTTGAAAATTACGTATTTTTTTTTTACCAAAAAACCGGAAAAAACTTATCCATACACCTAGTATATATATGATTCATCCGCTCGTTGGACACCCTGGTTCTGCCAAAGCCTGAGCTTATCTCGAACTGTGTCGGTCCCAGTGGGATCCTTCACCCACCGCCATCGCTTTTCCTTCCGTAAAAAAGGGGAGAGGAGGCAGCGACGGCAGGGTTGAAACGCACGGTTCCGTCACAATTGTTGTCGCCACATAAGAGCCATTTAGCCTTTACGGCACTGACTCGTGGCTATGCTGTGTCGATAAAGCTTCCTTAGAAGGGCCGATCTCGACTTCAGCACCAAAGAACCTCCCACAGAGGGATCAAGGCGCCAAGAGGATCAGCAGTTCTAGGATGCGCGCCACCACAATGTTCAGCCGTTCTGAGACGTTTCCGGGAGTACCAACTCGGAAGTAACTGTGTGTGACTTGGAGATGAGAGGCTGTGTATTTCGCGTCAATCGTCCCGCTCAATCGAGCCTTGGAAAAGAGTCATAGCCACTCCCAGAGTCATAGCCACTTTCGGTATCATAATAGGATGGTTTATTTGAATAATGGACAGAAGCGCACAAACCAATCATTTATTGATAGGAGAAATCCTGAGCATCACTTAGGATTATCGCCATTAGAAGAGCGACTCCATATTGGAATGGTATCCCATTTTAGACTTGAATACCTTCATCTTGTATGCGTTGGTGTGATGAAAAGATTTTTGATGCGATTATTGGAAATAAGAAACCGAGGTAAAATAAGAGATGAAGACATAGTAGCATTTAAAAATACTTCAGTATGGATTGGACAATTCATACCCAAAGAATTCAATCGAAAACTCTATCGATTTTAAAAGTTACTCATTTTAAAGCTACAGAGCTCAGAAGATTTTTACTATATGATGATGTTAAAATAATGAAGGATCATACCCCTAATCGAACTTATCATACCTTCTTACTTCTTTATAGTAGCATTTTCATTTTAGCTTCTCCTTCACTTGTGCAAAACATTGCAATGAGAAATACTGCTAGGGAATTCTTGAATTTGTTTGTACAGTGTAATAGCCAAATCTTTAGCCGTGAAATCTTTTGTCGTTTAATGTGCATAGCCTTGCTCATCTAGTAGATGAATGCGATGAGCATGGATGCTTGGACTCATTTAGTGCTTTCCCATATGAAAACTATTTGAAGACAATGAAGCAGTCATTACGATCAGGATACCATCCTTTACAACAATTATCAAGAAGAGATTTTGAAACTAATGAGCGCTTGTCAGAGCCGAAGAATATTATTGAGGGTATATAATTGACAGAAAATCATATTGATCCGAATGAAATTGTTGAAGGACAACATTATAAAATACTCATAAATAATAATTTTACATTAAGATGTGTTGATCCTGATAATTGTTTTAAAACTGAGGACGATTCTGTGGTACTGTTACGAAATATTGTTCATTTTGAAGATACTGTAATATCTTCGTAGGCAGCGATTTGAGGTACAGAATAATTATTATCAATATCCAATTGATTCGTCCTTTATTGGCATTGTTCTTGTTTCTCAATTAGCTAAAATAGTTATAATACATCTTGGGAAATAAATGATGCGATTGTGAAATGTGTTCTTATTCTTGAAAATGAAAATTCCTATCTATGTATTCTTCCTGCACACAGTTCCTTTGTATACCCTACTCGTTTTGTAACGTGTTATACATGTGGTTTCTTATTTTTATTTTTATGATAGGATTTTTATTATATTTTTAATTTTTTCCACTTATTAATTATGGTTTCTCTGTGTATTTGTAAATTAATATTTATTTATCTCATGTTGTTTCTTCCAATATGCGGTGATCATTTTCACGGGAGAGGAACAGGAGGACGAAGGAGAAATAATTGCAGTAATTCCTGTGAAATGGATTGATAAATCTGATGATGAAATTACTAACTAATATGTTTTGGCCTCCAAAAAACTGGCTAGATAGAGGATCAAGACTAGTACATTTAAAAAGAGCTATACAAAATTGCATTGAACCTGAAATTTAATGGCTTCTTCATTCAAAGGAACAGTTCATAAAGGAATCCTTCATTTATATCATGAGTTTATTAAATATATTATAATATGTCACTCTTCTCTTTTTCTCTCTGTCCATTTATTAAGTAAAATTTTATTAAATAAATATATTAGGTGTTGGAATTAATTCGTAGCGTTTTTAATGAAAGAATGTTATTTATTTCACATGAGCATTAAAAAATACATTAATGAAAGTACTTCCCATCACTTGTAAAACGCTACGAATTAATTCCAACACCTAATATGAAAAAGTAGATTTATTTCCGTTTTTTTCCTGTAGTGGTTACAAATATAAAACTTCAAGTACTAATAAAATTTTTAAATATTTCTATTATGTTAGTCTATTGAAACTGTTGCTATTACATTTGTTATTACAGGTGAATATGATGATGCAATTAGAGATTTGAAAAAAGCTGAGGATGACACATCACTTGAAACGAAAATAAATGGTGCTCCAAGAAAGAGAAAGCTACCAAAGCGATACTTGGACTTTGATAAAGATAGTAAAAATGAAGAGAACGATATGTCGTTAAAGAAAAAAAGTCCTCGAAAGCGTAAAATTAGAAAGCTTAGCGAAAGCACGATTGATGACAGTATGACGACTTTACCTCAGGTATAAGAATTCTGATATTTTGAATAAATTAAAAAAAATCCACGTATCTCAAGTAGTAAATAAAGAGAAAGAGAAAGCGTCCAGAAAGTAACCTGTTGAAAATCATGCCAGAATCAAAGTCTTTTAGGAGTTTCGGAACAATTCTAGCCAAAATTGTGAACAAAAACAAGTTTAAAAAAAGTTTGCAATAACTAATGTAAAAGAAATGTCAACAAGAAACATGAGAAGCAGCGCAAAATAGATAATATCAAGCAAAAAAATCTTGTATCCAATAAAACAATACAAAAGAAGAGAAATGTACTAATAACAAGTTCAAACAGTATTTCTTCCGTTCTCTCTCTTATCAAGGACAAAATGATAAGCAGCAAAACTTCTGAGGTTTCTAAAATTTCTTCACGTAACTCATCAATATCTGCATCTAATTTTCCATTAAATGATGTCCCTAAAGCCACTGAATTTTCATTTCCATCCTCAATGCATATGAATAGTTTTAATAATGAGAAATCGTGTTCGTCTCAAGCTGCAGCATTAGTACATTCTACTTTCGACAAAGTAGATGAAGAAGAAAGGAAGTCACAAGTAGAATTTTCTTACTCATTTAACTTCCAAAATGAAGATATTTTATTTCTGTATTAAGTTGAAGTTATGACTTGGACATTTTCACATTTTAGATACATTTTTCTTTTCATCAGGCAATTGCGGATGCAAATATTGTTACAACGAAATTAAGCTGAACAGCAAAATACTTCTGGAAATAAGCAAAAAATTGGATTCAATGTTGATTAATCAAGCAATTATCGTTTGATCTGTCAACCTATATTACAGTAAATCTATGATATCTTCTAATATTCCATCTATTCCATGACTGAAGACAAAGGAGGGTTTTAAAAAGATGAATATGTTTTTGACAGACATACTATAGCTTCATAATTGACAGTTAATCGCGTCAATTATGAAGCTATAGTAAGTCTTTTGTAATGTTTATGATAAATATTGATGCATGAAATATTGGATTTCCTAATTGAAAATATTGATATTAGATACTATTTTGGCCATTTTATAGCATAATCTTACAATTTAATTAGTTTTATATTACATTGTGCTTATAAAGCTTTTTTCAAAAGACTTAACTTATTGTTTCCATTAAATTCAACAGTCGAGAGTTGTAATTAAATAAACATGTTCTTTTATATGTGAAGATGCTTCATACAGTAATGTTACAACGCCAATTGTCATATCAAGAATAGTGTAGAACAAGAATTTCCAGATTCTAATTTAAATAAAATTGTATATATTAAAATCTTCTAGTCGGAATATAAAGAAATAGAATCTGGAAATTCTTGTTCTACACTTTTCTTGATATGACAATTGGCGTTGTAATATTACTGTATGAAGCATCTTCACATATAAAAGAACATGTTTATTTAATTACAACTCTCGACTGTTGAATTTAATGTCAACTAGATGTAACTCTGCGTTTTAAGTATATTATTTAACTTATTGTTTCGTTTAGTTTAAAATAGGTATGAATTTTTTACTAATATTTGTATATTAATAGTTTTTGAAGAAAACAATGAATAAAAATAAAAAAGTTTAGTATTTATTTCAAAAGTTCTATATCTATAAAAAATTATACATATTTTAAACGAATCATTTGAACTTTAGACAAAACAAAATTTAAAAAATTTAAAAAAAGCTTTATGAAAACAATGTAACAACAAAGATAGATTAATTATGTATAAGATTATACTTTAAAACAAACAGCAGAAAACTATGATATCAATATTTTCAATTAAAAACTCAACCATCTATATACGCCAATCTAATATAATGCAAATTAAAAAAAGCTTATGTTTATGATAATCATTCTATTTCACTTTCCGTTACCTAACAGCGAGATCTGCTTTATTCTAAATGTACCAGTGCTCCAGTGCATTATCTGTTTCATCAGAACGCAGTGTTACAGGGAACATTTTGTCCAAGTTGATCTCAAATAATCTTGCCAAACAAATAAGTTAGAGTGGATCAGAAGGCGATAAAACTACGTTTTTGGATACAAAATTATGTGAAGTTATATTTAGTATGTTCATACTTTTAAATTTAACAAATCCATTGCTTTCCCTTAGATTTAATTTCATTTGCACATTGACTTCATTTTTCGGTTTATATGACAAACAAAATATTCATTAACGTGCTTGTTCTGTCACATTATAATTTTATTGCAATCTTTGCAAGTATGGTTAAACTACGATTTCCAGCTTTTTGTTAGACACAGGTTAAAATCAAGCGTTGGTTTCAAATTGCAAATGGAAGAAACGAATTCAATAATTCTGATAAAATATAAGTATAAGCAACAGGGACAAGGGCAATATATGTAATCTGTATAAACGTTTTACTATCGAAAATGAATTAACGATTGTAACGCATAAGAGAGAAAGAGAGAGAGAGAGTAAAATGCACGTATAAAAGAGTGAAATATTCACTTCTTATGGTAAAAACAACGTTAGGATACGAATTTGTTTGAGATCGGTAATTCGAAAGGAAAGCAAGAATTCTTTCAGTCGATCGACGTTAATTGTCATTGAACGCATGCACAAATTTAGCTCGTGATTTCATCTCAAACATGATTTTAATCTTCGTTAAAATCATCAAATTCGTCGTTCTTTGTTCTTTTTAAA
>NW_011626927.1:0-29517 GCF_000204515.1 Acromyrmex echinatior
TCTCTATTATAAGGTAAATAAAAAGAAAAAAGCACTTTTGAGAAAAATGATTTAGACGAAAGTTGAAGAGTTTATAAAGATTTATTTACCGATCACATCTTGAGTGGCGTCGCCAAGGTCAAGTTAAGATCATATTAATTTTTTTAAACGGGACATCCTATTTTTAATTTCTAATAATTAATGTTAAGACACTTTTTTAAGACACTATAATAAAGTTCATTTTTCGTTAAGTACTTTTCGAGGCTATCTTTTGTCTGAATGAAATTGTGCTTTTATCCACGCGCAAAAATTCAAAATATTTTTAAAATTTAGTTTGGCTTCTTTCCAAAATAATGTTTAGTAATATGAAATATAGCTATGATAAAATAAAAGAAATTAGTATTAAAAGTTTTGTTGCTTTTTTATTGAAAGTTTAATGCTTTTATGACGGAGGTTTAACTTAATTGGATATGTTTTGTTTGAAACTGGAGAATAATACAACGCCGAGTATTTATACGCTGCCACTATTTATTATTGTATATGCTCAAATATGATAAACATATAACAACTGCCAATACAAGTTGTACTTAAGCTATTATTATTTACAGTGAATTAAAACTATTTTAAAAGCCAAAACAGATTATACATATAGAATAGATCTAAAAGAAATGTAAGACATATTTCAATAGAAATAGATTCGGCATAAATAGTAGGTTATGTTAAAATATCAATTGGATGACAAGTAATGTACAAAGATTATGTCAAAATGGAGTATCGCATTTGCTACGGACGTTTCGGCGCAAATGTCTCGTGCGCGCGACTTGGTGTTATACATTAAATTACATATATGAAAGTGCGCGTGTGAGGAAGGAAACGAAACCATTGAGCATAGTCCTTATACATTTTGTCCTTTATCTCTTACGATCATTAGATCCACTGCGACGAGAACGAGATCGACGGCTGTGACTACCACTACGGGAACGTTTTGATCTGGAACAAGAAAAATATCAAATACACTGTTAGACGATAGGCCTATTCTTTTCAACTAAACTTCTTCGTCCTTCCTCTTTTTCTTTTCATGTTGAAGAGAGTAATAAGTTCAGTTAAAAAGAGCAGATCTCATGGAAGATACCATTTGCACTTTGAAAATTTTGCCAATTTTAATTCACTCAGATTTGAAAGAGGAACGATGATCTATATTTTTAACTCATTACAATGTTAGAAAAACATGAAATCCACAAACCTTCTTCCACGACTGCGACTGCGAGATCGTGACTTTCTCCTACCGCTATCCCTGCGTTCCCGGTCCCGATCACGCTCACGATCGCGATCGCGATCGCGATCGCGGTCACGATCACGATCGCGATCGCGATCGAGGTCACGGTCACGGTCGCGATCGCGGTCACGGTTACGGTTCCGATCGCGATCACGGTCGCGGTCGCGATCTCTATCGCGGTCGCGATCCCTATAGCCCAATCCTTCACGGTTCCTGTCCCTATCGCGGTCTTTGTCGCGGTCCTCCCTGTCTCTGTCCCGTCTTCTGTCGAGCAGAGATTCACGTTTCTCCTTACGTCTTTCCTCAACGGTTTTTTGAAGTTCAGCGAGTTTTTCACGAATTTTAATAAAACCGAGATGCAGTTTCCCACCAAAGTGATCCGCCAGTCGTCTGTCATTATCATGTATCCCAAGGTATGCGCTGCAAACTTCGCACACTCTCAGTTTCTGTTGTTGATAACTTGACGCCGGCATGCTGTTTCGATACTCCTGTTCAGCTTCGTTCTTCTTTTTGCGCAGCTCGTCGATCTCGCCCATTAGTTTCATCGACTCCTCGACAAAGCCCTCTTCGCCGAGTTGTTCGGCCTTGGCTAGTTTCTTACCGATCTCCTCGGCGAGCACGTGGACGTTGTTCGCCTTCGCCGCCACTTCTGCGCTCAGTTCCTCCTGTGTCTCCGCCAATCGTTGTTTGGCTTGTTCTGTACGACGGTCGCAATCGGCGATGAAGTTTTGGAGGTGTTCCATAGCCTGGAAATTCGAGAAAGTCATGTTAAAATTTGTTTAATCGAAATTTTAGAATTTCTCGATGATAATAAATTATCGAATGCAAATTGTGAACAGGATAAGATTCCTCTGTAAAATATTAGGTGTTGGAATTAATTCGTAGCGTTTTTTAATGAAAGAATGTTATTTATTTCACATGAGCACATTTGTTTTGTTTAGTTTACATGTTACAAAGTCATAATTGTTTTTAGTTTAGATACAATTCTTAGATTTTTTTTAAAATCTGCACTGAAGTTCGAAAACCCAGATTACCCCCATTGCGGGTAAAGAAAATTTCACATTGCTGACAGAAACGGTTAAACGTTCAATATTATTCTACAGACCATTAGGGCCATGGCACACAAAAAACTCAAAACAGAAAGACATAAGCAATAAGGAAATCAACATATTGGATTGGCTACTGCTTACATTATGGTCTTACGGACTTTACAGTGATTGGTCAATTCGCCTACTGCTTACATTTTACTGCTTTATTGTTTTATTGTGTACCATGACCCTAATGATCTGTACAATAATATTGAACGTTTAACCCTCTGTTAGCAATGTGAAATTTTCTTTACCCGCAATCTGGATTTTCGAACTTCAGTGCAGATTTTTATACAATTCCGAATTATAAAAATCTGAAAAAATAGTTGCATACTTATAAAAGCTTTAACAAATTTTTATTATTTTATATAGAAGTTGTATAATATTTTACTTTTTAAATTTATTTATAATCAGAATTCATACTGTAAAAAAATTGACTGTGTCTTTAAAGTCCAACATTGCCGGTGGAGGATTAATATTAAAAATTAAAATAATGCGATAAAATGAATACTCACATCAATGTCATAGAAGTGATCTTTCTTCTTTTGCGCGGCCTCGTAGTCAGCCCGTAGGGCCAAGTCGTGAATCTGGGGGCATTCTCCCAGGTCCATGCGCTACGATTTACAAACCAAATCATGATTAGATTTACGATCCCTTCGTTCGTATGCGGGCCTTATCGATTCTATGCGTTATACGAGTTAGACCCCTTCCCAACATTGCGTATTAACGAGATAACTTCTTATTTGACAAGAATATAACGTACTTGGTCGCGGTATCGCGACTGGAAAATAGCACGAATCAATAATCTAGGAGAGAGACAGAGATGATACGACAAAAATTCTGAGCTTACATCGCCTATATCCTTAGGATAAGACGGTCCAATATATTTTCTTATATTTTTTGTTCTTTTCATTCTTTTTACGTGAACTCACAGTAAGTTCGTCTTCCTGCACAGGCTAGGATAGAACGTACAATAATGAAGCGATCGAGATCGTCAGGCGATCTAGAATCGCGTGTAAAAGTAGAAATGCAGTTTTTACAGATAAATAGTTTGTTGTTTTCACTTACAGGGTGGCAACAGTTCTCCGCCTGACACGAGAATGCGATGGCAATGAAGCTATAATCAGCACACACCTTAAGTTTCATAATGTTCACTTTTTTCTACGAAAGAGAACTTACAGCCTATAATGGTTTAATATACTATTTTACGTACGGCACGAACCGTGTCTTATGTTGGCTGCTAAACGAATTTTTAGAAAAAAAACGGATTCAATACGTACACATCCAATGGTTGAAGGAAATTTTTCTAATGGAACTGGCGCTTGTTGTACTAATCCGCCTAATCACACGTCTCTCTGCGTCATGCCACCTCTCATATTTTCTCTGCCGAGACATGTTTGGATGTTGCAAATTGCCAAAGATATTATTAAATATTCACGCGAATGAATCCAAAGAACTTTGCTAAAAATCCTCTTTAATCGTTGCGGTTGTACTTAAGATTGCGTTCCATAATTGAAAAAAAATCTCCATTAATCTCAAAGTCTACATCAATTCGCGCAGCGGTGCGAGTGACGTAAAATTTTTCCTTGTTTTTTCGTACTTTTAGAATGGAATCGAGAACGGAGAAAAATCCTCCTACATGAATCTCTCGCGCGAGGAATGAAACCGACAGCGATTAAATGTCGTATAGGTACTTGGCAATTCGCAAATCTTTTACTTACAGATCACTGCTTCATTTCCTGCACCCATACTTCCACCGGATGATATATATTTTCTCACACACATTCTCAAAGTAAACTTCTCATTCCTACCTGCCGTAAACGGCATTATTAGTAAGAAGCGACATTAAGACATCGTCTCATGAATCAGCATGACGCTACTCACCGACTCACTGTTTACAGGCCTTTTCGAGGGAATTCTGGGAAATTTATTCTTTCGGCATATTATTCAGCCTCACCACCGTATGGAAAATCGGTAGAGGGGCTGAGATAACCGCCCGCCTCTTTACGTCACTCGTATCGAATTAATATATATAGATATGTATATAGATATAGATATAGATATGCATATATATATGTATATCTAGCACTTGAATTATGGTAAAGGTAAATCAAATTGTAGGTGTAATACGTACGTCCTCTTCTCGTTTTCAGTACTTACAGTAACGCGCGTGTGAGAGTGACAAGTACAACACGGACATATGAGCGGACAATACTCGCAACAATATTGTACAATGGATCTGATTGGAATTGCTTTTTCCAGAGACTCTGGAAATAGAACTGTAGTTACGTTGACATTAGTGGATCTGCATATTTCTCGTTCGAGCGATTGCCGTTAGTATTTTTTCGTGTTTTTTTTTTAATATTTTTTTACGTTCTGCCTTCGTTTGCTCTCTAATATCGTGTTATCGATATTTTTTAATGGTTCTCATTATGGAAACTATATCGCGAGACCTTCAGAAGTGTTTGCTATCTCTCGCCGTTACATTCCAATACATTCTCATAAATTTCACGACACAATATATACGATCTCATTTAAATGACTTTTTTTATTTCGCAAAATGTCACATAAAAAGCGTTAGGTATTATTATGTTTATTATGTTAGAAAGTTGAACTGCTAATCTGTGTAATCTGTGTTAACTACTTTATACGTATATTTGTCAATTCTACTGGAATTGTACTTTATCATTTGAATTTGAACACAATTTAGGCTGGTTGAGGACAAAGGCGACACTCCGAGAATAAAGCAAATTCCTTTATATTTTCGTTATATTCAAGTTATGTACTCGAAGAGAATTTAATTAAAATCTTTGAGAAGAAATGAAAACGAGGGACACAGAAAGATTGATGTGAAATGAAAAGAAATAATTCGTTCATTCTGAAAGAAATAAAAAGAAAAAATTAATCAGAGATAATGAATTTATTTGAGATAAAATTAACTGCCAACTTCAGACTCTCCTTACTTCCGTGATAGAGAATTGTTATCCAATATAAGAAAATTTGATAAAGTTCTCGACATTTACACGCGTGCAAATATTATTTAGACAAAATAAAATTATTCATACGAAATAAATTCTGATATCTGCAAATGGCATTGAGAATTAAAGATTAAAAAGTAACTAAAAGTTTAGATCGAGCATTTTGTCGCATAAAGAAATTTTTCTAGTAGCTGCCTGACAATAAGAAATAGAAAAAGAGGGAGGGAGAGAGAGAGAGAGAGAGAAGGAAAAAAAATGATCAAGAGAGAAAGAGCATAAAGCGAAATAGAATTTTTAAAATGCCTGTCATGGAGACTATAAAAAGTTTATAATAGAAACAACTTGACATTATTATTCCAATAGAGAGGCATGTTTATATATATTGGAACATCGATCCCTCTTGTTATAAACTCGAGACATCAGAGAAGTGGTTCAGGCAACTACGTGTAGAAGAATGCAAGAGAGAGAGGGGGGGGAGAGAGAGAGAGAGAGAGAGAGAGAGAGAGATAGCAAACACCCCTGTGATCAATTCCCACAAGATGACACTGAAATGCGCGAAGCAGTACTATAGAACATTAATTATTGTTCGTTCATGTATCATTAATCCCGTGTATGCTGTAACTAATAAGTAAGTGTTGCTCGATCGACCGCATATATGCAGGATGTGTGATTGCGTCTTGATTTCAAGTCACCACAGTCAGCTGCCCGATATCACTGCGATTGCAGTATTTTCAATACATGTTAGATATATGTATATATACATGGATCCACACGCGACGTTCTGAGGAATAGAACAGGCAAAACTAGGTTCCGCGGTCTGGAAAAAGAAAAATGATATGAACGTGAATGCGATATTTTTGCGCGTTTTAAGGCCGCGCTTCCAGGCCGCGCCAAGTACATTTGACTGTTCTAAACCCAAGGATCTACGTGTGTGTGTACAATAGTACGATTAAAAAACGCCTGCCCCGTGTTGCACTTCGACGGTATCCAGTGTGAATTGATCGTAATCAATTCCTGAGGTACGTGTCGAATAAATAAGGCGAAATGCTTCCCCTTCCGGCGCTTATCCTTTTTTATTTAAATTCGCTTATTAAGTCCTATACAAATGACGTTCTTACGATCTACGGATACTTAATGCCTACGTATGGTACTGAGCAGTGAGCACACCGATTGGCACAGATGAAGAAGAAAAAGCGCTAACAAATGGAATGTTCGTGATGAATCTATCTCACCTATCTATTTTAAGTTCGTCTAAATTCTATGGGCGAGTAATAATTTCTAAAAAAAAAATGCTCTTCAGCTTCTACATTCGAAACAGCTAATCAGTATTCTCTACATACATTTTTCTATTTGATTTTAAATGAAGGTGTACCTTTGTACAATGCAAAGGAATATTCTAATTGTGTAACGTATGTATGTGTGACACACAGTACTAAACAAGTCAGTGTGCATACGAGTTCACGACCGTGGTAGTAAATACAGACCTTCATTATCAATTTATTGCCCTTTATACTAAAATGGATTTGATCACGGTCTGACTCACTGGACAACAAATAGCACAATCAGGAAAATAAGGCGAATTAGGAAAAACTGAACGATCTAACGAACAAATTAGTCTTTATAATTAAATTGTGAAATATAAATACGTAACAGCAAAAGGCAGCAGAAATTCCAAATTTTGTCAAGACAAAAAGTGACTTTGATTATTTCAAGAAAAATTATTCTTATTTATTTTTCTACTTGTAAATCTGCTAAATTATTAATTATTTCATACTTATGCCTTTAAACAGCAATAATACTATTTGTGTTCGTGCACACAGACTGTTTGATGATTATGATTAAGTGTATGGATATGTAAGTATTGAATATTAACGCTTTTTATTTAAATATTCAACTATTAATTACAGAGCTCCTATTAAAAAAGAAACCGTATATGGAAGATTAGGAATATACTTGTAACATATACTTGTATTTCCCCAATTTTTCGTATACATTTCTTTCAAGAATAGGAGTCTAAATATTATAAAAAAATTGTGATTACACGATTCCATATGCTATATTCTATTGACTTTACTATCAACATCTATTAATATAGAACTAGCAATACAGTAAATTACTTTTATAGAAATAATAAAATGTATTATTACCACTCTATCATTTTCACATTATTTATGATATATTTCCGCTTATTAAAATATTAAAAATTAAAAAACAAAAATTAAAAATTAGTAAAAAAATCGCGTCCCCAATCAGCATACAATATTTAAAAAACATTTTTTAAACATTTATTTAATATTTTTACATTAAATAAATATTTAAAAAATATTTAAATATTTTTTTAATGTTGTGTGCTGATTAAGTCTACTTTTCGTATTATTATTGCATATTAATTTTGTAGTTAATATTATATTGACTTGAGATGATGGATGACTTTATATGAAAGAGTGATTGACTAATGTCTGTGTCACACTATGCATTGGAAACTGAGAATTGCGCGCGAATTGAGGATTAGAATTCAGCTAATTAAAACGAAACGGATAAATTAAAATTAAAACTACCTGATTGATCAAATTCTGATCCTTAATTCGCAATCCTCAATCTCCAATGTGTAGTGACACAGGCATAACGCAGCCTTTACTCTTTGAATTTTTTGAAATCTCTAGAGTCAAAATTGAACCTTAAAATTGAATCTTAAAAAAGAGGGCTCTCAATCTCAATTAAATTAATCTCAATTTAACTTACTGTGAAACCTTGTAATGAGGTTTTACTTTTTGGAGTGAGATTTTTCTCTAAAAGTTAAAGAGTAAATGCTAAATATTATTGTACATTTATTTGGTATAATATTGATGCCCTCTTTAAACAATTCAAAATAATCTCAAGGTTCAAAATGCAGCCTCCAGACGATCAATATTGTGCAATAATACGGATCATCTAGTTAGCAAGCTTTATAGTCAGCAAGTCCC
This sequence comes from Acromyrmex echinatior, assembly GCF_000204515.1. The sequence goes on from NW_011626927.1 coordinate 8,285, forward strand.
GGGTTCAGAACTCACTGACCCTCAGCTCATATATGTCTCGAGTTAAGAGGTTGATTGAAAAATTAAAGGTTGTAAGAGTGTGAAGAAATATATGAGATGGCAATTGTAAACAGTTTCGGGAATCCGTATCATCGATTAAAATATAGATAATATATTGGCTAAAAAAACGTAGATTGAGCAAATAGATCGTGCAATCAGTGTAAAACAGAATTTATGAAATAACAAAAAATAAATAATAAAGAGGAGACGAAATGTAATTACAACCTATTATTTTCTCTGCTGCATCGGGGATGAAAGATATCGGCAAAACTCCGTATGTGTGTGTATGTGTGTGTATGTGTGTGTTGTATATGTGTATACATATATATATATATATGTATATATACAGGATGCATTTATTCTCTGCGCATAGTGCCAACGGTGTGTCATTCGTGTTTGAATTCGCTGCATTACGGAATATTATACTCACCGTCGACGAGAGGATTTCATGGGGGCAGCAGGCCAGCAAAAAACTCTTGCAGACCTTCGAGTCGGAGTATTTCACTTGAAATTTGTTATTTTCACCTGGAAACAAGTTCAGAGTTAACGGTGATTTGACATCGGGGAGATAAGCATATTTATAAGGGTAGGGTGCTACATTGTTAACAAGTATGGCCGGCGATCTCGCACTTTTCAACTCGGACCCGCACTCATCTCGTTATCACTCATTCCGCGAGCCACATGCCACCGTAACGATGTAAGAAGTGAGATAATGTATGTACCATTTCGTCCTGTGCCCATTAACTGGTCGAGCATAGCTCGCATCTGGTCGTGCGCCGTCATTTTTCGTGTAAGTCGGTGTGTACAACCTCTCAAATGCACGACACACAGCTCAAGTACTTAAATCAAAAGTAAATCGTGTAGCCACGCCATCCGATTGTACGCACACATGCGCGCGTAGCACACCTCGATCCTTTACGAATTTTCAGACCAGAGAGGAAGAAGACTTTTCCGCCCGATCACCACGCCGCGTTCGACGATTGCAGCGCCACCGCGTAGTCAACGGCTGCGTTTCTATGACGTTCGACGTACTGATTGGCTGTCCCGCGCAGGATTTTTGGACAGCACGACTCGTCTCGGCCAATACGGTCGTTCGGCGAGCACGCTGAAGTTGCTGCGAAACGTTCGCCTTCTGATTGGCTATCGAATAGGGAATCGACGTCACGGACGATCTATCGATCGATGCGTCCGCCATTTTGTCGGCAGAAGAGGGCAGAAATTTTTAATAGATTGTGATAGATCGCGGTCATTTTAGATTGATTATATCAATTTTTCTCGCTAATAACATTTGGATGAAATGTTTGAAATAAAGACTTATTCTCGGCAGAAAAGAAGAGGCAGAAGTATCTTTTTTTCTATTCTATCTTATTTTGTTTGTTATTTTATATACACAAATATTGTTGATAAAATTATTTATAAAAATTGTTAAAATTTAACTCACGGAGATTCTTTCAAGATTTTAATAATAGATAAAGAGAGAGAAAAAGAGAGAGAGAGAGAAAGGGAGAGAGGAGAGCGTCCACAGGATTTACGCCGACAAAGTTCCAACGGTATTTAAACCAGGGGTTGCACAGCGACTTCGAACATGTTGGAGTGCAATGACCGGCGGCCCCCTTCGAGAGTTTAAATCAAATTATACACTTCCGTGTACAATATCCAACATTAAAACTTACACTTTCACGACTATTATAATCGCAACATTGTATGCAGATAAATGTAAATATTTTCCTAAATTATAAAATCTTTAAATTATAAATAGTCTCTATAAGTTATAGCAAAATCAGGATTTTAAAATAAGCTTTTTTCATCTCTTTCACATTTATATATAAAATTGTATAAAATGAAGTATTTTTAAGCATTTTGACAATTTTACGTATATATTTAAAGATTATTTATAGTTCTTAACGTAACTATTAAATTTATAATGTCAAATTATCCAATTTGAATTATTTTTAATAATTTTTATAGATCGCCACTGCTTCTACAATATGTCATTAATTTGACTAAAGCAATGAAGTTAAACAATTTAATCAAGAAAATTAAATTTGTCTCAAATTTAGTTTATTATTTATTAAATTCGTTTCATTAATATAGATAATGTTTACTTTGAAACTAATTTATATTTATACAGAAATAAATTGATTTATATTTTGACACATATCGAAGTTAAAAATAACAAAATGTTATTTAATTCGATATTGGGTCGATATTGGGTTTAATTCGATTACTATGTTTTGATATCAAACGGTGGAAGACGCGACGTTTTCGTTTGTCTTTTCGTTAATCGGGCAAAACTTACCGTAGTTAGCGTATTGCATAATAGTTTCCGAAAATTTCTCAAGCTGAGCTGAACGACAGTCGCGAGCTGCGCGCAGAAACCGCATGCAGAAAAGAGAGACGGAGCAACCGGTAGCGGAGGTGGTGGCGACGGTGGTGGGCTGGTGGCAATGGTAGAGGTACCAGGACTCCGTGTTCTCGATCGTGACCTGAGAGCGAGCGAGTAAATGCAGCGAGCAAACGTAAAAGCGAGACCGAGGAATTAACCGGCGCGGAGGAGGTGGAGGCGGAGGAAGAGGGAAAGACCTCGGTACCGCGAGCGAAAGCAAGAGAAGGCTGGAGAAGCGGCGAAGACGAAATAGTAGGTGGATGAAGAGGAGGTGATGGCGGTGAAGAAGGAGATGGAGGAGGAGGAGGAGGAGAAAAAGAAGAAGGAGGAGAAGGTGGTAGCGGCGACGTCGGTGGTGGTAGGAGAACCAGCCTCCGCCAGTCCATCCACGTGTTCAGTGTAGTTGCGCGTTATGACCCGGATGTTAGATCGTAGCCGCAGTTTCGCGAGAACCTGCCGACCCGGATGTCCCCCCGCTCGTTGTTTACTAGTGATCAACCACTAATGTCTTCCTGGCTACCAAAATATGTTCAATCGGTAAGTTACGTCCGCGGTCCAGCACCCTTCTCATCGCCGTCGTCTTCATTGAAGTTGTCGCCTCATACCTCGGCAAGGATGATCACCGACTTCTCTGAATGCATAAGATACGTTGCGAATCCTCCATGGTCCAATTGAGGATTTCAAGATCCAGGCGAATTTTCTATTTTAAATTATTCTGCTTTGAATTCGAATCCCAGAGAACAATATGTTCAAAATGCGCAACACAAAACTTCCTGAAAACGTCATTAACAAGTCTGTCAGACATTTTAAGTCCCCTTTTTAGACTTGCGTGTTGTCTGGAACATATAGGAAAAGTGGAGAACGTTTTGATCATATCATTGTAGAATTATATTTTTGAATGTTGAAAGAGAATCCTTTGAAAAAACACAATTAGATATCAGTGATCCAGTTGGATTAGGAAAGCAGTGAAAAAAACGTTGGACCACAAGAGGTAGACTTTTGCTTCTTTCAGTGATGTCCGAACTGGAAAATTAATAAAATAAAAATGATGTTAATCATAAGAAATTGAATGGAGAACAAACTGCTGATCCTCGAGTTGATTCGGGGGTGAGTTCTCCTTTATGACTGCCGAGATGCACGGTGAACATTTCAGAGGACTCGGGATGTTTATCCTTGCTGAAGTACGAGATGTCACGATTCTGGGATGTTGAAGTGAACAGTGGGTGGCCGCTGACAGTTTTTCGCAAAATAAATACGCGACGCGCCACGCACGCGTTGTACGACGCGACACGCACGTGCGTATCGTACGCGCGTGCCGCGGCAAATGACGGTAACATCAGCGTGTGCTTGAAGGATAGATGCGAGCAAGTCTACGAAAGGCGCCAGCAAACTTCGAAGGGACCTGATAAACGCCGAAATCGCGAATCTGCGTGACTTACTGCCGTTACCGCCCTCGACACGCCAGAGGCTTTCCCAGCTGCAGCTTATGGCCTTGGTCTGCGTATTCCTGCGAAAAGCCAACTACTTTCAGCAAGGTACGGCGAACGAAGAATTTGCTCACGCCTTTAAATCTTAAAGCTCTCTACTTTCTTCATGTCTCAAAGTTACGAGCGACTTCTCTCTGATCGGCAAGTTTTTATTTAGAAAAAATGAAAGATTTAATTCGTATAAATGAACATGTTGCGCGACATGTGGTTTTATCGATTCTATTTCTGAAGTTTTAAGATGTTCTGAGCTGTGTGGAAAAATATTGAAATGCTATAAAGAAAGAATTTTGCTGAAATATTTAAAAAATTATTAGGTGTTGGAATTAATTCGTAGCGTTTTACAAGTGACGGGAAGTACTTTCATTAATGTATTTTTTAATGCTCATGTGAAATAAATAACATTCTTTCATTAAAAAACGCTACGAATTAATTCCAACACCTAATAGATAAATATAGAGATGAAAATAATTTTGTTGGATCACACACATCAAAGTATAATTATATATCAAAGAATGCTGCAAAATATTTTGACATTTTAGCAACTAATTCGAATGTCTTGTACAATTATTTTGACAAAATTATTTTCAGATCTGTAAAATTTTTAAATACTTTAACAAAATTGTTTTTTCCTCATAATAACTTATTGTTAAATGCGATATTTTAATTTTATACTTTTTACATTCTTAAATTTTTTATTTTTTAACACAATTATAAAAAAATTACCAACGTTAGAATCAAATGTTCATCGATAATTAATAATAGGATAAATTGAATATTAACATTGGATACAAATTTAATATCGATCTCAGTATAACTAATTATTATTAGAAATTGTTAAATTATTAATTTAAATGTTCAGCTTACCTGCGTTTAATATATCGAGAAAATTGATTTAATACGCGCGTCACATCAAGTTACAACTTGTTACTCCATAAAATAAAGAACGTGATAAAGCGAGTCCATCGGCGTATCTCGCGATTACTATATCTTTACAGTAATTCACATCCATCGTCCGAGACTTCAATGCCGGTAAGCGCTCGTGCCATGCAATTCCCCGCGTCTCTACTCTGATATTTCAGCGAGCGCATTGGTACTCGAGCGTACTGTTGCCGTATATAATGACCGGGATACATTGTATAGACCGTCAAATACACCAAGTTAATGCTATTGTTGTTTAAAGATTAATAAATTTCCATCTTGCACGTAGAAATTCTTTTAAATTCCGACGAGTAATTTTCAATTAATCATAATTAGACGTAAGTAACAAGCATAAAAATTGTAGGGACTATCAAATACAAATTATTGTTGCTTAAAGATTATTAATAAATTTCTTACACATGAAAATGTTTTTAAATTCTGACGAAAGATTCTAAATACAATTAGGCATAATAAATGTACTAACTCTTGCAATCACTGTTGATAGCAACGTTTGCTTTATTTGTTTATTTAAAAAAAAAAGTATGAGAGAATAAAATTATTTCGGAATTATATTTTAACTGAAGAATCTTTGAGAGTTATTTCAGTAATGCATACACAATGCAAGAAAATTAACTACTAATTTCGATAAGAATCATTAGATGAAAAGTGATTGAAAAACTGTCGATAAAAATGGGGATGAAACTTTATTGAGACACTGTTAGTTTTTTATAATTTTTTTATTGTTCTCGATGAAGAGAGAGTGTCTCGTTTTGTAAAAAGTAACAAGAAAACATGTAAAAGGGAAGATAACAAAATGTGATTCTGAATTTTATCTGTCCAATATAGAAAGCATTCGTTATTATTGTTAATGGAGAAATGTTTGGTCGTCCTTGCATTATCGAAATAAACGCTTCAACCCGAGATATTTGCTGAATTTTGAGAATCCGCTTTCGCGGTCCTCAATCTCTCCTCGCCTCGTAGGCTGTAATCGGCTGGTGACCCGCTCAAACGATCCGCGCAAAAGAGAATTTCTATTCGGTTGCGGGAGTCGGCCGGGTAACCCGGCTGTAAGCTTCTCGTAGACACAGGGAGAGACGGCGGGGAACGTGGTATCCCGGGGTACCAACAACGAGAGAGACTCGCAAGAGAGGAGAGAAGCGGAGAGGAGAGGAGAGGAGAGGAGTGGAGACTGGAGAGGCGAGGCGAGGCGAGCGCAAAGCAAAGCGAAGCGAAGCGATGCAAGAAGGCAAGATCGGCCGGCGCGCGTTCAAACTCAGCGGAGTCTAAGCGCGAGTTCCGGGTGATCCGCTGACCTGTCGGCCTTTGCAACAACACTCTCACGCTCCTGTAACCCACACTCCTCCTCCCCGCATCGCGTCCCCCTCTCACTGTGTCTCTCTCTTTCTCTCTCTTTCTCTCTATCGTTCCTCTGCCGCCCGCGCTACAGCTTCCCTTCCTCTCGCGCGCGTTCTTCTCCGTTCTCCTCTCTGCTCTCCTTGCCCCCTAACCTCCCCACCCCCTTTCTAGCCGTCTCACTCTTTCTCTTTCTCTCCTTCTTTCTCTCTCTCGCGCTCATTGTCTCGCGATATCGGGTACTATAGTCCCATGTAGCGCCGTTAGTAAACGCTGCCGTGCTGCATTAGCATACGCATTTTTCCTCACCCTTCTCTTTCTCTTCTTCGTCCCGCGATGCATACCTTTTTCCCCTCTTTACTTTTTCGGGGAAGCCCCGTGCGAGGAGGGTGGCAAACGCGCGAGTAATCGCGTGAAAAAATACGAGATTGAAATGGATCTCTCTCTCCCTCTCTCTCTCTCTCTCTCTCTCTCTCCCTCCCTTCCTTCTTCTCTCCCTCCCCCTTTCTCTCCGGTCCGTTGGAAGCCCGCGCGTGCCCCAAGACTATAGCACGTGATTAAGATTCGAAACACAATGAGGCGTAAGAACAGCATGTGAGGAACGAGAAATCGATATCTATGAAAATGTAACATAAGAGGAATATTAAAAATTTGTACATTTGAAAAATATCGAATTTAATTATTAGGTGTTGGAATTAATTCGTAGCGTTTTACAAGTGATGGGAAGTACTTTCATTAATGTATTTTTTAATGCTCATGTGAAATAAATAACATTCTTTCATTAAAAACGCTACGAATTAATTCCAACACCTAATAGAATTCCGATAGAGGGTAACATTCTGATGATCTCGGATCAATGATACTTTTCAAACTGATTGCTCAGCTTTTCTTCTTCTACGCAAAAAGGACGATTTTGCTGTATCTAAAAATTTAGCCTGATAGAGATCTGAAAATAATTTTGTTGGACGATCAAAATAATTACACAAGAATGTCAAACATGATAAGCAACGCTGCAATTTGACATAGAAACCAGTTTAAGTATCCTATATAATTATTTTGATGATCCAATAAAATTATTTTCAGGTCTGCAAGGAACTAAGTTTTTAGATGTTTCAGCAAAATCAATCTTTCTGTGTAATCTTACAGCTATATTTCTTCGCATTTTCTCAGATTTGCATTTACATTTCTAGGATAAAAAGAATACTTTTTACAGTTCGCGATAGACAGACTTATCGAGTGCACTTGCTCGTTGCATAAAATAAAAATAGAAATAACGATGCTCGCCTATCGCCCTCTTGCCGACTGTAAACCCACATTGTAACAATACGTATATATACTGATAGCGATTTATCTTTTTTTTTCCTGACGCAATATGTTATTTTGGTTCTTCAATAATATTATAATGGAATATATAATATTAATCTGTTTGTTCTTTTAAACATATTTTATCTTGACAGTCTTGATTCTTTTTTATTTTTCCGTTTCAGCATTAAAAAACTGCCCGTCCGAGTCCTCGAATATTCCAACACCTAATATAGGATTTTCAAAAGTAATTATTTTAAATTTATTTATATCAATCGTTTGATTATTTTTACGCGTAATCGTATTTTTTTATTTATTTATTATTTACCATACATTTATGGGATACAGATTATGTATCTTTTCCAGGCGATGTCCGGCTTTATTATGATGATGACACAGCAGGGCAAATTGTTATACATTTCAGAAAATGCGGCGGATTATCTCGGGCATTCTATGGTAATTTCGTCAAAAAAATTAACAATACTGTTTATATGAAAAGAATAATTTTGCTGAAGTATCTAAAAATTTAACACGATACAAATTTTAAAATAATTTTATTAAACTACAAAAATAATTAAAATGAAATAAAAGAAATCCTGTTTTTCGATCAAAACAGCTCTTAGTACATAAATATTTACGTGTGAATTTATATGCATATTTAATTCTATAAATAGATCGTTGAAATTTTTTTTCAATCTTGAAACGCAATCATATAACATCACTTATTAAGACAAGCGATTTAATAATTTTTTGATGTTAATAAGCATCTTTAATATTAATAATTTGAATTGTTAATGAGAATCTTAAATCTATAAATGATTTATTGTGAAAAATATTGCCCCAGTCAAAATAATTATGTAGGATATTTAAACGTAATAAACAATGTTGTAAAAAATTTTGACATTCTAGCAACCAGCTAACAAAGTGTTTTGCATTATTTTAATAGTCCAGCAAAATTATTTTAAGGTTTACTTAGTTAAATTTTTAGATACTTGAGCAAAACTGTTCTTTCCATGTAAATGTTTCGTGTTAGCAAGATGAACGTTGCATTTGAAACAAATCGTAATAAGACGAAAGATTTCCAGGAGGATTTGCTCATTCATGGGGACAGTGTGTACGATGTGATCGACAAGCAGGATCATATGGTGGTGCAAAATCAATTATCCCGAAACAGTCCCATTCCCAGTGACAGGAGACTATTTTTGTGTCGAATCAACGTATCGAGAAATTCTCGGAGGCAGTTGCGGTTCGGCGATCAAAAGGTGATTAAAACCTTTAGCCGATTAACTTTAAGATATCATTCATTTTTCGCATTATTTCCTTCTATTCGTAGGTAATTCTCGTGGAAGGTCACTTTCTGCCATTCGTTCCCGTTTGTAATCGTAACGAGTTCGTTTTTCTGGCGTCTTGTACTCCGGTAGTCCTGCCGGAGACTCGAGAGAGCATCGTCCAGGGTGCGACGAATATCTTCACCACAATTCATTCGATGGACATGAAGTACTTGCATATCGATAAAACGTAATGTATATAATTCATCATTAATTTTAAAAATTACAGAATTTTGTCGAAATTCAGTTTTCCTGAATGTTTTTCTTTTTTCGTAGTGCGGAAAGTCATCTGGAGTACACGCGAGCTGAACTGGTCAACGTATCGTGGTACAATTTACTTCATTGGGATTCTATAAGGACTGCCTATTGCAAGCATCAAACTGGTAATAGCTGGCTGTAAAAAATTCTCTTGAGAATCCAAATAACACACAAAAGTTCATAAAAATCAAAATGATTTCATTTTAATTCTTAATGTTAATAAATAGTCAAATTTTTGTAAAACAAAAAAAATCATTTTGACTTTCATCAAAATAAAGTCATTTTGACTTTCTTTTGTTATGTTCCTTGGGAAAGAAAATGAAAATATTTCTACGGACAATTACTGCGTAGAAACAAAATTCTTTTTTCTGTATTCTAAGTTGTTCTCACTTTTTAATTTGATTTTAGTCATTCAATCTGATCAGGAGCGATCCACCACTGCTTTACTGAAACTACAAAGTCGTTCCGGGAGATGGTTCTGGGTCCATTGCGTGCTGCAAGTTAAAGATACCTCCGATGAGTGTCAACATCCTATAATTGTTTGCACAAATCAAGTACTCACGTACGTTTATAATTATTTTATCGTTTTCTTGAATTTTCTATTAAATAATGAAATTTTATATTAATTTATTATAATTTAATCGGTAATATAACTTAAAATATTAGGTGTTGGAATTAATTCGTAGCGTTTTTAAATGAAAGAATGTTATTTATTTCACATGAGCATTAAAAAATACATTAATGAAAGTACTTCCCATCACTTGTAAAACGCTACGAATTAATTCCAACACCTAATAGTTTTTATAGAAAAGAATGGTTTTGCCAAAGCATTTAAAAATTTAGTAAACCTGAAAAAAAATTTTGTTAGATTATCAAAATAATTATGTAGAACGCTCAAACTAATTGTTAGAATGTCAACATTTTTTATAGGATTGTTCATTATATTTGAATTTCCTACATAAATATTGTGATAATCCGACAAAATTTATTTTCAGATCAATAAAATTTTTAAATAGTTAGCAAAATCATTCTTTAATTCCATGTATATATCGCGCATACAATAATTATAGCGACAAAGAGGCAGAAGTAATGCGCTCCAGTTCATGGCTGTACCAATATTCGTCTCAAACGAAGTTCACTTACGGGCTGTGTCCCAGCGGTCAAGGTCGCGGCACCGTTTATCCCTCCACAGGGCCCGTTACCAATCAAGCCCAAGAATACGTTCGGACATATTCCAACGATACTGACACCCAGCTCTCACCATCTCTACATTCGGACCGGTCCGAGACGGAGTCGCATGGTGCCTCGAAGATCGCGCAGTCAACAGACTATCCCAACAGGCGGCTTCTGCGAGATGACGCGGAGCCAGTGGATATGTCTATAAGCGGCGCGGAGCAGCATGAGGGTAGAGGCGTCCAGGGTACGATCTCTGGTCATCAGCAACATGCCCTGGATGACGCGGTCAGATATCATCATAAGCAGTACCATAAGAACTCGCTACATCTGGCCGGCTATCGGGCGAAATTCGCGCAATGTCACAGCACGCAATACGCCAGCGGCTGCGCGGACGTGTTATCGGTACCCAGCACCAAGTATTACCTTACCGACCTCGACCGAGACTACTGTTGTGGTACGGAACGGAGCGGTTTGTTGTTGCACAAGCGGCTGTCGACGAAGGCGTTGCTTGCACCATCATCCTCGATCGCCACCACGGCGGCTGAACCACCACCGCCCGATACCATCCCCCTGGAGAACTGGGGCACCAACCCGGCGTGGTCGGACGCGCTGCAGAGGGTGCCAGACGTGGTACATCAGGAACTGAGCCCGTATATCACCACGCCGACCACGCCGGTCAACACACCCGACTCGGATACACTTGGACATCCGGAGGCGCCCATTTTCAACTTTGATTGGGCCGGCACCGAGCAGCACGTGCCAAACTTGAAGATTACCTTCCATCGCAGTAGCATCGCGGCCACCACAACTGGCCACCTTGCTGCCCAGCCTAGGAAGCAGCATCAAGACGCGGTGCAGCCCATCACGCTACAGTTACCACGTAGAAAGGGACAGTCCACGGAGAACGACAGCAAGGACTTCCCGAAATAAATTAGAAAATACGTATAAATCTGAAGGGGCCATACACAGTAAAAGTTTAGGGGACAGTAAAAGAGTACAAGAGTAGGGGAAATTTATACAAGAACACATAAGAGTCAACAAAAAATCAAAATGACATTATTTTAATTCTTAACATCAAGTAAATAGTCAAATGTTGTAACAAAAAGTCATCATTTTGATTTTCATGACGTCAAAGTAAAGTCATTGATTTTTTCTTGATTTGGTGTTCCTTGGATAGTTTTCCTACAGTCTTTTTTTATAGTAAAAGCGTAGGTAAATGTCGGATACCAGTTAGTTCGTAAATAAAAGTAAAATTCATGTAAGAAATTAGAGAAGAAATTAAAGAACGAAGGTAAGGACTAGTATCTATGTATCAAGCGGAAATGTGTGAGTGCGATAAGGGAGCGTCAAGAGAATCGAATACGAACACAAAAGGGCGGCGTCGTACTTACATACATCTCTTTGTCACAGACAACGGAGTATATTCTTCCAAATTCTATCGGTATCGCGTTACACAATTTTCTACACGCTCGTTCGTCTTCTCTCTTTCTCTCTCTTTTTTTTTCTTTTATCTCTTTACGTCTCTTTGGCATCTTATATGTTACTCTCGAATCGTAAATTCTTCATTAATATAAAACACGTATATAAACATAGACTGATTACATCGGTGTTTACAATAATCTACGATTAAAAAAAGTCGTACATCATTTCGTTTATCTCCGGTATACGCTTTTTATGCGAGAACATTCGTTTTGAGATAAATAGTACGCATCGTACGCGTATATTTCAAGTGTATATATATTTATATTATATATATTACGTATATAATATTGTGTATTATTATATATGTAATATATATATTACATATATTATATATATATATATATATATTATATATAACTATGTATGAATGTGCAGTGTCGTAAGAGGGTACCCAGGTACATGCGCTATATATGTTTGAGATTTCCTTTGAAAATATCTAAATCTTACGTTTAACACACGATCGTGAAATATATTCGCTTTGTACATTTCAACGCATTCGACGAAGGAGAGTTTCTCATTTTCTTTGGCACAACGTTATGGTGCGTTGCGTGTTACATTACGTCTCGACGTGATGTACTACAAAGGAAACAAGTAAATAAAGAGAGGCAGTTAATCGTTTGTAGCAGTAGCAACAGCTTCAGCCAGTTTTCGTCCAGTCGTATTTTTTTTTAGCATTAATACTCCACGTTTTTATTGAGACCTCGATCGGAGGTCCCATCATGGCCGGGAGTCGACCGATGCGTAAGCCCACGTGCAATTTAATCGCGACTAAGACGCCCTTTGTTACGTCTTGTTCTATGTTTACAAATCTCTTTTGTAACAAATGTCGAAATAAATATCCCGCAGAGCGTATCTCTAGTGCGAAGCCGAACTTTGAAGATATGTTCCGGTGCTGGAATAAATAAATAAAGTGTTTACGTAAGAGTACAGATGGGAAAATGATTTTTCACGAATTTCTGAGTTCAAGTCTCTTCCGAATTGAAGCACCAACGTGATGACAGATTCTAGAATATATCCCCAAAGTTACGAAATTTTCGACACTTTTTTGGAAAAAAACGCAAGTTTTTTATGCAGCACAGAACAACCATACACTCGCTTCTCTATTTAAAATACCACAAGTATTCTTGTCATACTAATTGCCATATTAATTAATAATCTTACATTTTAAACATTTACTTTCCGAGAAATACAATAAATATAATATACCATTTTTAAAAATTTCGTTTGGATCGAAAGTAAAACGAATCTTTCGATACGATTAATCCTTCAGTTCATCCATCTTTTGAATAAATTTCCACTATTCGACATGTGTATTCTCTCTTTTCTCAAAAATTCACGCGCAGTCTCCCTAATTTTAGATCTCTGAATTTCAACTTTATTCTATCTGCGCCAAAATATTAAAATTTCGAAGTCTTTGAAACGTCATCGACTCTCTCGCAAATTACTACAATAATTTTCTCAGAAACGCAGTTCTCTAGAGTCTTGAACTTCTCTTTGAATTTCAGTGCTCGCAGATTCGCGAAATCGCGAATTTGACAAAAAACGCTATAAGCCTAAAATTCTTGTTTCGAAACGATTCCGCGGTTCCCAAGTAGAACAAGTTATGATAACGTCAGAATGACGTTAAAATGAATCGTAAATTATTAAAAAAGAATTTTTAATAATCATTTTGGAATCATTTTGACATCATTTTGATGTTATGATGATTTATTGTTTCTGCTTGGGTTTACCATCTCTCAACACCTCTTACGTTACGAAGAAATGCAAGCGTAACGAAAACATTGAACATCATTGTGTTCTATCACTCGCCTCATTCGCGTTTACCGTCGCATTTTAATATCAACGCGATTCGTTCGCGTCACGCAAAATCGAATCGCGCGAGATCGACTATAAAGGTAAAAAAATATCACCGAGTCTTACGCTATTTCCTTCCCCCGTATGTTCGGCGGCGCTCAAAAATGCCAGAAAACGCGAGAGATTATACGGATATTCATATACATCTTTTTCCTTTTTTTAAAAAATTAACCTTTAACCCGATTCTATAATTCTTAATGGCTGTAATGATATTATAGTCGTTAACAGTTACAGAATAGGTTTTGTTTCCTCACATGTGACACATTCCGCATTGACTCCTTCACTAAAGATTTACAGCTAACAAACGATCATTATATGCTTATAACACCTTAATTATTATTGGGATTATTCTTCTTGAAATTCTTTAACACATCTATGGGAGGAAAAATGCTTTCGAATTCGTTATATAAAACAATTCGACATTGCTTAGTCGCACTTTGGAAAACAGAAATCGTGTTTACAGTTTATCAGTGTAATCGCTCGCGTAATGGTCTCTAAATCGATCAGCGCGAATCCTCGTATCAAAAGTACCCGAATAATAGATCGAAATCATTGATTAATTGTACTCGTTAATTACACTGCCGATACGTAACTACCGTCGCGTCCACCCGATGTACCTAGGTTCGTTCGTGATCAATATTTCTGTCGTCGAGTTCCTTCCTCGCCGATCTACATATACGGGATCCAGCCGAGAATCGCGCGATCCCTTCACACTCGGATCATCGCGGCTTGTGTTCTTAAGTTTCTTAAAAAATTCTTAATTTTCGGAAAAAATCTGACTTTTTTCTGGTTTTTTTTTTGGAAAGATTTTATAAAAGCTGTAGATACACAACTTTGAAAATGCACTTGACTAAGCAAACATTCTCCATTCATAAAGTAAATGATCAGACACGGTGAACAGAAAAATGGAATTAATCATAAAAAATTAAGAAAATGTCAGAGTAGAACGAAAAATCGTATCGTCAGCCTCTAGCTTTATTACTAATTCTTTATGTTCAATTTTGTATTCTTTATCCTGTTCTTTATGTCTGGATCTTAACATTACTCGTAATTGGCTTTCTTCTTTATTATCATCCAACGTTTAACAAAAAGAAATCTTTAACAGAAATCTCATAAATGGTGACAACGGATTTTATTACTGAATTACTTACTTTATTGGAGTACTTAAGAGTGAAATGAATGTTAAAAGCTTTAAAACCATTCGCGTAAAAGATAATAACGCTAAAAAAAATTCTAAAAAATATGCCACTAAAAATATTATTTTTTCCAAGAATTTTTTGGGGGGCTAAGAACACTAGTCGTGGACGAAAAAGAGGCGCGTGACTTTCGACGGGCTTCTCACTCTCGTAGATGCATCCCCGCGAGTACGTACTATCCGCGACACTGCACCGTGTATATATGTGTATGCTGATCGCGCGAGAGTGCGTGTTTAGTGTGCGTGGGTATTTTGTACAAGGTACAAACGCACGCGTGCCGACGCGTACATAGGAACGTCGCTGTCGCACTTGTTCGAGCAGCGATTATGTTTCTTGCTTCTTCGAGTGGCGAGTGAACAATACGCGAAAGACGAGAGTACATTCCTCTTGTTTCCGCAAGTGGAAATTAGCCAAGAATCAGTTTGGATCGACTTTAACATTCACACGAACACGTACGACTTATGGAAACGAAAAGAAGAAACTACCCAACTCTCTAAATTCTTCGAAATGAACTCTCCACTCCAAAGGAGTGAAAATTCTGCCATTCTTTTTCAAGAGTGGCAAAACTTTAAGAGTAAAATCTCTTCTTTTTAGAGAAAAGGAACACTTATATATGTAAAAGAATACATCTTCTTTCTACATGTAAAATCGAGAGATGCGCGAGGTATTATATAATTAGATGATCGCAAGGATGGAAATGAAGAATCTCGCAGTCTTGAGGTCACTATAGGCATGTCGGCGCGCGTACGGTTGACTTTGATTACTTTACGAGCCTTCGATCGCTAAAGTGTATCGCTCGACACAGTGCTTTTATTTTATTTATTTTATTTAATTTCTTTTTGCTTTATTAACTATATATTTTTTTGGTATCTCATTTCTTAATAGCATCGAGAGTGCGCTACGACATTCCTCCCTTTCGCTCCGCCTCGTCTCTCTATTTCTCTTTCTCTCACGTCGTATAATCTTGGTATAATCTTTTAAAGCTTCTTTTGGCACGTATTATTAGAATGTATTATTTTAGTTTTACGGAAGAATTCGATTTAGCGTTAAATCTCCCGCTCTCCTCTCTCTCTCTCTCTCTCTCTCTCTCTCTCTCTCTCTCTCTCTCTCTCTCTCTGATCGCTAATTGTCTTCCCGTACTTCGCTGTACTACTATTCCCCATCAGTCCCCATCGTCGAATCCTTTTCTCCCACTTCCTCTTCTATTTCCCCCTCCCTCCTTCAGCATTATTATATTTAAACACATTCATTTACAGTTTTACACTTCGCTACGTCGTAAAATTTACATCGAGTGTTTGCAGTCGCGATTCTGCGCGTACAGAAGATTATCGTTATCCTTTCGATATATATATATTTTTTTTTTTACTTAAATAAGTTGTTGTGCGACTTAGCTTTTTTTCCTCTCGTCTACTCTCCCCGACGCTACTCGCCACCGCCGCCGCTCCCTTTTCCCTTTTTCCTCCGGAAGGGAAGCTTTCGGGGGCAGCGCGATGCCTCCGGTACCACGGCGACGACGGTGACGATCGCACCGAAGGGGGGGAAGGTACCAGTACTCCTCGGGGAAGTCCTGAGGGCACTGGATACGCAATATATAATTCCGAACTCGCGCGACTTGCGCGATATTCGAGAGGTATTAATAAAGATGTTAAATTCATGGCAGTATCCACATCGCGTTACTTCTCTGCGAAACTCGGAGACCGGAGCTGCGTGCGTTTTGACTAGTACATTAACGGCCGGCACGCGATTTCCATTCCAACGCGAACGAGTCCGCATCCTCTTTTTTTCCTCCCTCTCGATTCTCTCGCAATTTCCCCAAGTCTCCGACGTACCGTCATCCCACGTCAATTTTCATTACAATGAAAAGATTCCGGCGGACGACTGTTGAAATATTGAAATAATAATCAAGCTGAGAACCCTCGATTTTCCCTCCTCCCTCCCCTCAAGAGTTTGCGACTCAAAAAAGCTTAAGAACCACTGCCTCATTAAATATTCACGCGTCTCGATATAGACGATCGATATCAGTGTCGTCGAAATTCGAGATTATTCGAGAATATTATGAACAAACAATCCTCATATATTCTTTAGATGAGGATGGGGACCCGTTCACGTCATCCGGTGTCACGTCATTAACCCCCCGACAAGAATACATTAGTTCGTGATTAATTCTTTTTATGCGTTAATGGACGTCAATGCAATTATGAAATGATACAATTACGTTCGAGAGAGCGTTAAACTCCAATGTTACGTCGGGGGATAACCGAGTTATCCGCGTAATTACTGACGATTAATAGAATTTTCACTGAAAAATGCACGCGATCGGTCAGCGCGCGAAAACGACGCGGTCGTCGGAGGGTTAATCTCTTATTCAGTATCCAAGGAACACGTAAAAGTCAATAAAAAATAAAAAATATTTTATTTTGACTCTTCTGTCAATAAAGAGTCAAATTTTGTAATAAAACAAATCATCGTTTTGACTTTTATGAAGTCAAAATAAAGTCAGTTTGACTTTCTCATGCCTGATGTGTTCCTTGGACGGAGAATCGTTCACCCAAGGAATTCTATTTTAATTTTTAATGTCAAACAGTTAAATTTTGTAATAAAAAATCTTGACTTTCATGAAGTCAGTATAAAATTATTTTGATTTTCTCACTTCTGGTGTGTTCCTTGGGCAAAAGAAAGCCCGAGGTCTTTCTTCATCTACGTGACGATAGCGTGAGTGGCCGATCGGATATTAAACGTCGCGCACGATCCGGAGAGTGAGCCCGAAAGATGTGTGGACTAGACAACCGGACATACCCGTAACGACGAGCGATATCGCTAGGAACAGGGAAGTTTGGCAGTCACGAGCGCCAAACTTACTCGCGGCAGTCGCCGGTCTCCTCGCTTCCGCTTCTTCGTACAATCTGAGAAACGCGTAAAACGGAGGAAAAGTAAACGGCGATATAACAATAATAATAGTAATGATAATAATAGTAGAATAGTAATAATAATAATAATAATAATAGTACAGCATTGTTTCGGTATATGCATGTGTGTGTATGTGTGTGTGCACACGCGCGCGCGCGTGGTCGTTGACTTCCAATTCTGTAATGTGCTGATATCGGAAGCATGGAGAGGAGATTGCTCCCCTCCTCGATGCGAGAAGATCGAAGTGCGCATCGATGGGTTACTGATGTCATCCCCGATCAACCGCACCGGTACCGCGGTTCCTGCTCTGCCACTTACACTTGAGAATCCTCACGTAGGTTCTGCGGAAAGCTGCGTTGCCCAGCGCGTAGCACATCGGGTTCACAGTACTGTTAATGTAACAAAGGTAATAAACAAAGTCCCACAGCACCTGAGGTATGTACCACGAGCAGGCGGTGATGGACTTGAGGAGTACCAAGATGTTGTATGGGGTCCACGTTATGATAAATGCCAATAGAATAGCTGACAGCGTTTTCGCAGCCTTTCGATCGGCCTTCTTCTCCTGGATCTTCTTCTTTTTCTTGTTCGGCTGTTTGTTCAGTATTCCCTTGCCAGTCGTCAGAGCCTTTGGTATGTTCTTCGCATTCAACGGTATCCTGATGTCCGGCATCTGCGATGGCCTCCTCATCGTCACCGTCGATGGGCTCGACACGGACCCGCCGCCGAGACGGAAGAGCTTGCTGGCACCACTGCCGCTACCGCCAACACCACCGTCATCTTCGCTGTCTTCCATCATAGGGTGCAACTGGATTGACATGGACTCGTCATGTATCATCCTTATGCTCGTCCCCTCGGTGAATTTCCCGCCGTTACCCGGCAATTTGATTAGAATCGTATAAATCTGGAAGTCAAGGAGACACACGCATAGTATGGATCTTCAAGTGAATCAATCGGAATTTTAAAGATAATAAGTTTGTTTATTATTATTGCACTGGACTATACTGCAACTTTCTTTCTCGCTTTCGACAAATTTCGATTTCACGTTAAATACAAAAATTGTATACTGAAAAATTGTATAGTGAAAAAAATGTTCTAATTAAACCAATGAAAGATACCCAAAGAACAAATCTTATATTTAATAGCTAAATAGATAAATAAATAATATGTAACTTTGGCTGCATTTTGTAAAAAAAGCAGTTTTGTAATTGTAAAATTCTTTAATATGATTGATCTTACTCTTAGTCTCGAAATAGGTGCGTAGTAAGCCTTATTAATTGACCAATCATAGTCGAGTATTTTCACATTCGACTGTGATTAATTAATTGATTTAATTAATTAACGAATTAATTAATTCCTTAAGGCATTATTACACCTATTACGTTTTGAAAAACTTATAATTCTTCACAGAATCTAAAGCTCATTCTACAATCGTATAAGTATAATTGTGACTATATTATAAGAATTGATATATCACAGTCAAATATTCTCCTAATATTCGATTATGATTGGCCAATTCTTATAACTACAACTACTATTTATAATTACGCTTATGCAATTATAAAATGGATTTAAAATTTAATTATATTAAAGAATCTTATTACGAATTCAATTGGACGTACTCAGTGCGCACTGGTGCACATTAAATCCGTACACAAAATAATGTAAAGATATCCCTAATGCAAAAATTTCGCTGAAATTATTCCACGTTTTGGAACACTTTTCGGTAAAATTTCAACATTTCATAAATATTTCAGTTTAATTTCAGCGATTTTTATTTGAAAAATTCATTTTTAGCAAAATTTCAAAGAAATTTTATTAAAATTTCAGAGAAGTTTCAGAATAATTTCAGTTTAGTTTCAACGATTTTTTAGTATGTTAGCTGAAAAATTCAACTTTCAGTGAAATTTCAGTAAATTTTCAATAATTTCGGTGAAATGTTCCAAAAAGTGGAATAATTTCAGAAAATTTTACCAGGAATGTTTATTATAAATAAACATAGAAATTGATTAAATCGTGAAATATTTAATACATTTTATTGTACTATTAGATAAAATATGTATTTCATAATTCGAAATATTTGCATTTCATTTTTATACTCAAATTAAATTAGTATACAATGGCTTTAATATGCACCAGTGCGCACTAGTGCTTCCAATCGAATTCGCTATTACAATAGCTATAAAATTGCTTTTTCTGCTGAACACAGCCGTTGTTAATAATTCTAATAGCCGCGTATTGTAATACTGATTCCCCTCGAAAACACATTAAGGCCCATTTTCACAATATATGGTTACCTAAAGATTAAAGATTATCAACAGATTCATCAATAAAATTCATTCATGAATTTCTTGATTACCTTTAGTCTTTAGGATAACCATATATTATGAAATCGAACCTAAAAGATGTTATCTTTTCTCAAGTTGATTCCCAAGTAAAAACGAATAGGAGCGTCACATACGGTATCGCTGGAAATATTTCTAAGGTCGACCGACCGTGCCGGCCTTTTGTATAACTCGTGCTGCAGCGCAGTCTTATCCAGGGCGATCCCCTGTATCGCGGTGAGGGAAGGACATCGCGATACCGTGCTGGGAAGCGGCGTCTCGGCTGACAGCGGCGTGAGCGTGTCTTCGTAACCGGCCCCGGTGTGGCTGCTCTCCGGTCCAGCGATCTCCTCGTCGTCGTCCTCGTCGTCTCGACCGCTGTGCCACCATGCGATGCACCACATCTTCAGCCAAGTCCAGGAAAACGGCCTGTGCTGCACGCCCAAAAAGCGAATACGGATAAGCTTGTAATAGTTGTAATTGCGAAAGTGATTAATTTAGCCAAGATTGCGTATGCAAACGTAACTTTGCGTCATAACGTAATACCGAATCCTTTCTGATTTTTCTTTGATAGCAGAAGAAGATTGCTGATCGACATACAATTTTGTTTTTAAGCAATATTTTTAAAAAAAGCTAAAAATAAAATCAAACTTCAGAAACATAACAAATACAAACTAGAAAATGTCGTCAGATGATGTAGCAATTTTTATAATACTGTTTATAATTTTGCAATAATTAACTTTTTGTAAGATAAGCAAAGATAAATGTTTAACGAAATGGGTCCCAAAACTGACAGTAAGCAGTAATGCCACGTATTCCTATTCTTTTGCTTTTATAGAAAATAATTTATATGCTTTATACTTATTAAAATATATAAATCAAACAAAATGTTTTTTATCGAAGTAAAAAGATTCTAAAAAATGTACATTCACTTGTAGATATTTTGTACTTAAATGGTATTAATGACTCCTATAAAAGAAAAAAATTACTGTCAACGACAATTTTTTTTTTAAAGGTCTTTCCCCATAAATACAGATTTGCCTTCAGCTTCGATAGGACTATTTGACACTATAACGCAACACTATGTAAAGATTAAGTTAGCTTATGATATGTCTTACAAACAAGTATGTCAGTTTACGTTGTTCCCCGATTTTATATAAAACCAGACAGCACAGAATATTTACGATAAATATTCATAAATATTTATTATTTATTTTTTTAAATAT
>NW_011626928.1:10698-38204 GCF_000204515.1 Acromyrmex echinatior
GTGGTCAAAAATATGTGTTCCTATTTAAAAAAGTAAATTTGACTTTGAAATGACATTCAAGGTCACGGTCAAGGTCAAATCTCAGGTCACTATTGAATAGCCAGGAAAAAAACCTAAGACTTTTGTCTGAAACTTTTTTCCCCAAAGTGCATTCCTCCACAGTTATTTGGCCGTTTCCATACTTTTGGATCACCCTGTATATGTGTGTGTATCAACATTTGTATTACTATTATGTTTTTTATATTTTTATATAATATATATGTATTACTATTATGCTTTATGTATTAACTTAATTTATACTTCGTATATGTTTCTTTACATTTTTAAATATTTTCATACAGTGTACATGTTATTATGTACTGTTATCATTATAATTTATACGTAATATATATTTTTAATATTTATAAAAGTATTACTATTATGTTTTATGTAGTACCATTTATTATGTATTACTATTATTTTCATTTCATGTATCATACATTTATATATGTATTTTATATCTGTATACTACAAAACGAAGATGAATGGGAAGTAATAAAAATATAGGTTTATATATTTACATTGAAATATTTTTTATATGTAGAAATAAAATATATGAATCAAATTTTTATCAAATAACATTGTTTTTGTGTATCCATGAATTGTGCGATCCATCGAATCCCAGCCACGTACATCTTGTCTCTCTTCTTGCGCAGTACTTTCTTCACAAGATACACGTCCGGATGAATAGCGCGATGCAATTCGCGCTCCAGCGATGGATTTTCCGCAATAATCCTCGAATAAACAGGTGACAGAATTGATATACTGTATCTTAATGATTGTAAATACCTCCAATTTGGCGTGTACCCTTCTCAAAAATCATCTTGTACTTGCTCACGCGTTGAATCACGTACCGAATCGCCTACTTTGAATTTTGCAAGACCCGCGATCTTCATCGCGCTGTACACCATATCCAAGAGTCTTTCGGCGATCGCGGGAGTTACGTCGGCGGATCGCATGCCGATGGTGCGATGCTTGCGCGCGTTGTAATCTATCACGAGACGCGGCAGCTCGTTGACCCATTTGTAATTGCCTTTGAGCGTAAACATCTTTCACATGTTTTTCTTGAGCATGCGATTGAAAAACGATCATTGACGCTTTTAACGTCGAATACGTGGAATAACAGTGATTAACATCGTGCTTTTTCAAGATTTTCTGCACATCAGCGTTGTAAAACTTTTTCCCCATATCCCATTCCCCGTTTATAAATTTTTCGAACATTTTCTACTCTCTCGAACGATCTCAGCGTTAGCCGTCTCGCTTCCATCCTTGCTCTTGAGTTGCTCACGCGTATTTGCTCAATACATTGATGACAGTGGGTATGTACTGATGGCCTCTGAAGCCCGAGTACGGACGCATCTCAACAACATCAGCCTGCTACAGATCGTCGTATCCCCGGACTATGACGTGCCTTCGCGGAAAATTTCTTCTCGCAGGAGCATGCAATTCCTCGACGAGTCGACTCGGAGCTAATTTTCTCTCTCTTTTTCTCAGATTTGGTTTTCATGATTCGACGCGTAATACACAGGGTACAAGAAAATAATGTATTTTTTCTTGCTGGTGTTACTCGACTGAATCGTTTCATGGATACGCGATTTAATTTATAAGTCCAGCTCCGCGAAGTTCCTCGATGAAAAGTCGCAGCGGCTCGATAAGAGGTTTAAAATGTCTGTCCAACACCATGCCCTCCTCGATTCTATCTTCAGAGCGTGATGTTTTTTGCGAATCGACTCGCTTATCTTCTTGATCTCCCTTGCGATTTTTCCACGTTCGCGCACATCTGCTATTCGTCTCTGGCTAAGTACTAGTCACGTTACGGTATTGCGAACTCGTTAAATCTTTTCTGTATCATCCATTTGTGAGCTTTGTTTATCTGTTTTCCTTTTTTCTCTATTATTTATATATATATATATTTCTTTTGCAGAGCATTTTCTTGTAATAAATCCCGTTATATACCTCATATATTGGGAAAAAGATTTACACTGACTCCTACAAATACCTGAATGTCGGAATCGTCGTGGGACCTGTGTGTGTCTTTTATGAAAATTGCAATTGGCGACAACCAAAGTAACAACATAACTTGCCACTTGCCTCGTGCAATGTGGCAAGCTTTCATCGAAAGACGTGCGGATATTGAGCGGTTCGTGCAATCGCACCTTCATCATTATCGGTCCAAGATCTAGTGACAGAAATCGCAAAAATGTGATGTGAATGTGATTAAAACATTGCGCAAAACATATCTGTATATGAAGCCGTTAATCATGCTCTTCATGTTCAAACTCAAACATTGCGTCGAGAACGTATACTCTGAGCTGTGCCAGTATACGCATATTGTCAATGAAAAATTTAAATATTTTGTAACACTTTTAGGTGAAAATTGTATCATCGATAAATGTGATGCTGTAGATTTTTTGCGCAAAATTTATAATAAATTATCCAATATAGAGTGTGAATTAATAATTTATGCTTTAGATAATATTGTAAACAGTTTGAAAAGTAAATGTACATTTTATTGCTAATTGGAAGCAGATGCTTAAAATTCGATTTGAAATTAATTAAATTAAATTAAATCAAATATAAGTTTCTGCTTATATATAAATATTGTGAGAACTATATAATAAGTTATATAGTATTGTATAGTATTATATATTGTAAAATTACATTATATATAAAAAAGTAAACACATATTTAAACTATATATCTGGGTGTATGACATTATTCATTCCTTTCTTATTGTCGCAGCGCTATCATATTACGCGCGCCGCCAGCATCTTCGCGATCAACGGTACTGCGACAGACGGTCACGACCGTATTAACAGTCCTCTTTATTTAAATTATTAAAGACGTATGATAAAATATTTTTGGATACGAGAAGAAGATACAATGGGAGCGACAAAGATAAAACATAAGAAGGAGAGAGATGGTAAATATATGCGGTAAGTGTATGCAAGCCTTTGTTACCGATGCATTTTTAGGGTGGACGGCGGCGGGCGGCAGCGGTGGGTGACGAAAAAAATACGGAACTCATAACGGAATGTCATCATGTTTACGTAATCAATCGACCGGAGTCCTATGTTTATGTAAACAGCGATGCCGCCGACCGGGGACCTTCCTCGCGCCTTCCTCCTCTTTCCCCGCGTCTACGAGTACCCCGCCCCCCCCCCCCCCTCGCGCCAATGAGAACCCCCCCGCATCTCGCGTTCCCCTCAGAGGACCAAAAAAAAGTTAGAACCACCCTAGTATACTTACCATATATAAAACAAAAACTTTATGTAATATCACTTTTTTCTTTTTAAAATAAACATTTTTGACAAAAAATTTCGTCTGTTTCTTACTCTTAACCTCGTCCTCTTTTACATTAATTTTTTTCTCGCGTATTCCAGATTTAGATAATGTTCATTAAAAACAAAACAGAAAAAATTTTCTTTTAAAATAATGTTCGAATCAACGCATCGATTACGACGTCGTGTGTGAACTTGTTCATTTCTGTTTTACCTCCTCTTTCTCCCTAGTGTGAAAGCAAGAGTCTCCCGAAAATACTACTAAAAGTAGTCGTCATAAATAATAACAAAAAATCCTTTCACTAAAAGATCAGCCGGAGACATTGAGCCGCTGCAGCAAAAAATGATCTAAAGAACAAAAAACTGTATGCTATTCATATCCGCTGCCCGCACTTTCCCCCTTCCCCCGTAACGAAAAAATGTCTCGGACCTGATTTTCGTTGATGTCACGGTATTCATCTCTGTCGACATCCCAATTCTTCTCCAGTCATCGCGTGGATGTGGACAAAGTCAATCAGCGCGTGGGCAGTCATGGACCAAGCTAATCAAATAACATCATTTAATTATCTCATTACCCACCCTCGCGTCGCCGACCAAGAGCGCGTTTTTTTCCAGACAAGGCCACGCCCCCGGCACTGGAGGTAGAGTGGGGGTTTGTTTTGACGGCTCATGGCTGCTCATATACTGTTATTATTGCCATAATATAATATTATTATAGTAACCTTATATGTATAGTTCTATCAACTCGTACAAAAATTGTATTATATTATAAATTGTGATAATTTCAAATATTAATATAGTAAAATATGAAAATACATATAAATAAAATAACCATTTTTATATGATAATAGCAATAATAATTATAATGAATATAACCATTTTTTTAACATTTGTTTACTGTTTACATATAACAATATACAAAGTGTAGAAAAAATCCCAGACCCCTTAAATATCTTGAAAGTAATCATTTTTGAGAAAAATGTTTTATATAAAAAGTTATAGGTTTTGAAAATGATCTATTGACTGATCTTCAATTTGACTTGGATGGCGTCACCAAGGTCAAGACAAGGTCAAATTGATTTTTTTCAAACGAAATACCCTATTTTTGATTTTAGAATCTGAGGTCGGAAGCTTTCTAAAACATTATAATAAAGCTTCTTTTTAATCAATATTTTTCAAGTTATGAGAGTTGAAAATTACGGAATCGTCGCGGCATTAGCATTATCTAAGATATTACGTAGAGATTGCTCGACTGATTTATGAGTCATGTATATGTCTGCGTCTGTATCTCTATCTTCTCCTCCCTCCTACTCTTTCCTCCCCCCTTCCCTCCTACTCCTTTCCATCCCCTCTCCCTCCTTCCCATCCTTTCAACAAAGCTGGAGACTACATAAGTCAAAGATCTCTCCTGTCAAGTTCACTCTTTCTGCGATTGAGAAGGTATATTTTTTCGTGATACTCCGTTCTGAGATTGCTTATCGCCACATAGTATCTTCGTTTAAAGTATTTATTTAAAATATTTTATGATGCTTATTGAAGCAGCGTATATCCTTTTGATGCGGTGGGGTCTTACACACATGTGACTGAACTTTTCAATCAAACTTTTAGGAATGAGGACAATGGTGTATCTAAATCGACTGTTATTCATACTGTACAACGTTTTGAAGAAATGGATTTTGTAAAAGACCGTAATAGACAAGGTAAACCAGCAACAGCAACAAATTCTGATAAAAGATCGAATGTTCTACAGTCTTTTATCAAAGATCCGCGTAATTCAATTCACAAAGTTGCACAACACGATTCTATGTCAGTTCATAAAATTCTAAAAAAGGAAAAATTTCATCCATATAAGATCCATCTGGCTTTGTGAAGATAATTTTGATCGCATTGAATTTTGCGAATGTATGATGTTAAATATCGATAGAAATCTTTTATAATATTTATAATCAGCATTATTTTTTCAGATGAAGCTACTTTTGAGCTAACCAGGAATGTAAATCGATATAATTGCAGATATTGGAGCGATGAAAATCTTCATTGAATGTACGAGGCACATATATACTCAGAATCAGCAAAAAGTCAACGTATGGGCTGGAATTTTAAATGAAGCTATTATTGGGCCTTTCTTTATTAAAGGTAATTTAAACGTTGACAATTACTTAACCATGTTTCAAGATGAAATAGTTCCGGCAATCCGAAACATCTCATCAAAACTTCAATGACATTTGATTCCAGCAAGATGGGGCGCCACTTCACTATGGTTTACGAGTACGCCAATATCTGAATAAAGTTTTTCCGAATTGCTTGATCTAAATCCACTCGACTATTTTTTGTGGGGATATTTAAAGAGAAAAATTTATAATATAATACTAAATCGAAATCTTAACAATTTACGTCAACGAATAATAAATGAATTTAGAATGTGCCTCCCGAATTCTGTAGAAATGCAGTCTTAAGTTTTTATAATCGTCTAGCATATTGTCAGACTGCGGAGAGACGCCAATTTGAGTATTTATTATAATATGTAATATTCCTTTAATCCTAACTCGCCATATTGGGATATGACGATTTTTCATATTGCAATTCAGACTTTAACTTTTTATAATGTAATTTAAGAATAAAATATTTTTTGTTTCATCTTTGTTTATTTGTTCTTGTCTCTAAAGATATCAATTTTGCATGTGATAAGTTAAAAATATGTTTTCTATTCAGAGATATAACTTGATGAAGTTTCTGATTTCGGTGGGGTCTAGCCGAGAAAGTAATTAAAAACTTGTAGGTAAGGCGAGCTAGGTTAAAGGAATGACAAATGCTCAAACGAATGACAATTGATTTAGATATATATCATTGTCTTTATTTCTAAAAGATTGAAGTCTTGTCGCTTGCGTAAGACCTCCTATGACCATCCTCGCATCATTAAAAGGGATTAGCATTTTAGCTTAAGTAATGCTAATGCCACGACTTTCCGTAACATTCAATCCTCTCATAACTTGAAAAGTATTGATTAAAAAACTTTATTATAGTGTTTTGGAAAGTTCCCGACCTCAGCTATTAGATTCTAAAATCAAAGGATGTTTCGTTTAAAAAAATCGATTTTACCTTGACTTGATTTTGGAGTTGTCATCTAAGATCAAATTGATAAGGTCAATCAATAGATTATTTTCAATCCTACAACTTTTGTATAAAACTTTAATAACTTAATTTTTCTCAAAAATGATTACTTTTCAAGATATTTAAAGGGTCCGGGACTTTTTCTACACCCTGTATAACTATAGTTGTATATTTAAAATATATTTAAAAAAATGGAAAAATCTGCAGTCATTTTCAAATAGTGTGTGTAACTATATTAATAGCACATCTAATTGTACTTCTAGCTACAAATTTAATTGGTCAAATTTATTATACGTATTATAAAAATTAAAAAAAAAATAATTGTAAAAGTAATTATTATATTTGCACTAAATGTTTGGCAATACTATACAAAAAACAGATTTGGTTGAATTAACTGAAATTGTGGCGAAAAATGAACGATCCAGAGTTCTAATTAAATTTACTAGATTTCTTGTTAAATCTATCAGAATTCTGGTTGAAATAACCAATTTCAAAATCTACCAGAATTTTAGTTAAAATAATTCTCAATTTACCAGAATTCTGTTTGAAATAACCAGAAATCTTCTATCAATCTATGTTCGAGAGCGAGACAAAGCGAGAGCGATAGAGAGAGAATTTGTCCACAGTCGAATGCGGCGGTTTTCTTGCGGTCTCAAAGGCGATTGCATTTATTGCGGAGCGTTAACTTTGACCGAAAAAAAGCGAAGAAGAGGGATCACTCGATTCGGTCTTTTATCCATTTTGTAGAACAAAGATTTCCCTTTTCAATCGCCTATGAGATTCTCAAAAAATTATAAAAGTTGAGGTGATTAAGCGTTAAATATATAATACTATTACAAAGAAAATCGTTGAATTTATTGTATTCGTATCATCGAAAATTGCGACAGATAGATGAAATTAACGCGAATATTACCGCGATTACACGCGCGTTGACTGACGCGAGTACATTTAATAAGATCGCACGATCTAATACAATGTACGATTTTTATCGCTCTTGCGAGTCCGCATGTAGAGTGGTCGAGGCAGCATCATCAATTTGATTAGAGGTCGGACGAGGTTGTGCGAACAGTTGCTATTCGGATCACACCGTCCTCTCCTGGGTGCTTTGTAATGCGAGCTAGAGGCCGTCTACTTGGTGGTGATGTCTCTGAAATTATGAGGCACAATGAGCCAATCTGAGGAGTGCTTACCTTGCACCACTTTGAGCGTGAGATCAAGGAATGCAGGTTGCGTGACCACCTTTCCCAAAAATAATCACGCATTTTTTGCTGCCAACGAGAGAGAGAGAACCTCGTTGCCTTCTCTGTGAGTGATGGTTCTGGAATGGCTAGCAGCGAGGCTCCAATAAGCAGATGTCCTGGAGCGCGGAGAGGTCGGTTGGGATTGTCAGATAACGCCAGCAAGAGCCAAGAATTCAGATAGGCCTCTACCTTAGTTAAGAGAGTGCTCATCATCTCCTCGTAGGTGAGCGTGGTGTCGCCGATTACTCTTCGAAAATGCTTCGTCGACTTTACTGCTGCTTCCCAGAGGCCTCCGAAGTGAGGTGCGGAAGTAGGATTGAAGTGCCATCGGATTCCTTCTGTGACAGCAGCATGCGCGATGCGGCTGCCGTTGACGGAAGATGCACGAAGAAGCTTTTGTATCTGTCGGCGCCAATGAAGTTCGTGCCACAGTCGGAATAGATATCCGAACACAGTTCTCTACATGCTGTGAACCGACGAAGTGCGGTCAGGAATGCGTCCGTCGTGTAATCAGAAACGACCTCAAGATGCGTCGTTTTAGAACAGAGACACACAAAAATTGCGATGAAGGCCTTGTGGGACCGGTGCCCACGTCCTCGATTTGTGCGAATGAGTATCGGCCCGGCATAGTTAATTCTGAGGAATGGATGTGCAGGAGTTACACGTCCTTAAGGAAGGTTATCCAGTGGCGGCTGTGACGTGACTCCTCTCCATCTGGTACAAGTGACGCATCGATGCAACCAGTATTTGTCATAGATCCCTCGAGGGATCCAATATCGTAGTCGCAACAGGCCCAACTGCACTCCTTCATGGAGTGTTCGGTGATATGACGATATTAAGAGACGTGTGAGGTGTGAATGATCGTGGTGAAATGATCATTGGATGCCGCTCGTCCGAAAAGAGAACTGCGTGCTTCAGGCGACCTCTGACTCTCAGCACTCCGTTCGTCTATGAATGGATTCAAGGCCCGTAACTGACTGTGAGGTGGCATCGGGCGTTGATCTTTTGCGGCAGTGACCTCGTACGCATAGTGCCTGGACTGCTCGAATCCATCATCCAAGTGCGACATCGAGCTCGTCGGGTGTCAATGTCAACTCCTTCCGTCGTTAGCATCCCTCTTGGGCGCAGCCAACATAGACACCATGCTGTGACCTTCAGGAGCCGATGAAGTAAGGAGAATCGGAGGAGGAGCTCCGGTTCCGTGACAATCTTTGACGTGACAGTGGACACGTTGCTCGAGCAATTCCTCCAATGGAACTTCAGGTTGTGCGCTAGGCCAGGTGAAGTTGTCCTTGAACAGCCAAGAGGGGCCTGACCACCAGAGTGGATGATCTATAAGCTCTTCTGGTGTTATCCCCCGAGAGGCGCAGTCGGCCGGGTTGTCCTTTCTGAGAACATGACACCATTGTCCTCCTATATCATGGACACGCGGTTGGCCATACAAGTCTTCCATCGAGATGCGTGACCCTGAATCCAGTGTAGAATCTTGGAGTTAGACCAGAGAGTGACTGGAGCTGTATACAGGCTTAGAACAGTGCGTGTATGTGCGACTAATTTTGTGAGCAAGGCGGCGGCACACAGTTCCAATCGCGGCAAGGATACTGGCTTGATCGGTGCGACTTTGCTTTTTGCCGCTAGCAAGAGAATGTTGACACTGTTAGAGCTGATGACACGAAGATACACCAGGATTGCGTACCCTCATTCGGACGCGTCGGAGAATCTGTGCAACTCTACTCTCACGTCCTTGGCGCCCGTGTTTAACTAGCGGTTGATTCGAAGCTGTTCAAGCTTTGGAAGTTCCTCCAGGAAACGACTCCAATGGCAGGTGTCTGCTTGAGGGAGCGGGGCGTCCCAGTCCAGCTTTTGCAACCACGCTGACTGAAGCAGGATTTTTGCGCTGATAACTACCGATGTCAATCATTCGAGCGGATCAAATGAACGCGCGATCTCCGAGAGAATCTTCCTTTTGGTGAATTTTTCAATGGTGCGGCTTCGAATTGAAAATGTGAAGATGTCGTCGACCGAGTGCCACTGCAAGCCCAGCGTTGCGTGATTCTCGTGTTCCCATGACCGCGAATCAGCGAGACAGTGATCCGTAGGAATACCGAAGAAAATTTCAGGATGGTAGGCGCTCCATTTTTTTCAGTGGAAACTCGCTATGCACAGCTCGGATTGTATCACGATTGCCTTGTCTTTAGTATACGCTCCGGTCACAATGTCGTCGACGTAGCAGTCTCAGTACGGCGGAACCTCGCGGAAATCTTGCGTTTTCGTCGTCGGCGAGCTGACGAAGTGTGCGGACGGCAGAGAATGGCGCGCACGACAGATGTCACTGTATTTAACTGATACTTGCACACCGGATCGCTGACTCAGTGAAGCCAGAGAATGCGTTGGTAATCTCTATCCTCAGACGCCACAAGAATTTGACGATACATTTTTTCGATGTCCGTCATGATTGCGTATCGGTGCCACCGCCACCGGGTCAACACATCGGTAAGCGATGGTAATAGGTTAGCGCCGACTAACAGCTGAGTGTTTAATGACTTATCGGACCTTGTACTCTGAGATCCGTTGAATACCACCTTGAGTTTGGTCGACGCGTTCGATTCTCGGAACACTCCGTGGTGAGGTAGATAGCATCTTGCTTGTGACTCTGATGACCTTGGCACTAATGTGATTTAACTCTTCGTATTATTTTAGAAAGACGTGGTCCGAACTGAACGTCACGCTCATACCGTCGCTCCGTGGCAGTGAGCAATCGCTCGGCTGATTGGATGTCACCGACTGCTGTTGGCGACGCGGCAAATGGCAGTCGCATAACGTATCTTCCTGCGGCTGTGAGTTCTAGGAAAGATTTCCTCGCATCGTTGTTTTTCTGGCGTAATGGACACTGAGGTTGAAGGTTTTTTTCTTGCTCCCAAAAACGTTGCACGAGCGTGGTCAGCTCGTGGTCAGCGGTGCACTAGAAGCGGTGTGAAGTCACTGAGAGATTCTCGCCGCAGTCTCTCGAGAAAATCCGAGCAGAGTGCACTGAGCGACGGGAGTATGCGAATCGTCCTTTCGAAGGCCCTCTTATAAAATGATAGAGCACGCTTCCGCGCCGAGTAACAGCTCGATGGGATCGGCGGCCGAGAATTGCGGATCAGCCAGCTGGAGATCTTCAATGTGAGGCCATATAGTCTTGCATGCTGCGCCTTGATACAGTGAAAGACGTGGCAGGATGAAAGCGACAGCGATAACTCGAGTTCCATTGATCCTGAAGGTGAGACTGAGAGACACTTTCCCGCGACAGGAACCTGAGAGTGAGCTGTCGATTCCGAAAATTGAGATTGCCGCGCGGAGTCGCGGCAGGCGTAAGCGTTGGACTAGCGCCTCGGAGATCAAGGATACTTCCGATCCTTGATTGATTAAAACTCTAACCGGGTGTGGATTCCCATGGCGATCAGCGACAGTAATTCTCGCGGTAGCGAGCAGAATGGCCTTGCATTCGTCGTCTTGGCGTACAGCGGTCAATGCGCTTACGTCGGCTGGTTTCGCAGTGACGTACGGTTTGTGAAGGAGCGTGTGATGCCTCGCCTTACACGTCTTCTTGACTGGCACTTCGCGATTGGATGTGAATCGAGACAGTAGTAACACAACCGGTGTGTTTCCGCGACGGACTTTCAGATGCGGATTTTGCCTTGAATTGTTCGCACATCATTACATTATGCCTATCCTTGCAGAACACAGCCGGGAGCATCGTCTACACGTTTAGCGACGTACGATTTCGCGATTCGCGGTGGATCTCTTTGGTGATCTTTGGTTTTGCGGCCTTGAGAGTCAGAGTTCACTTAGTAATAAAGTCCATCAAGGTATCGTGATCTGGCAAGTCCGTGGTATCACTTGTGTGAGATTCCCACTCGAGGGAATGCTTCAGCGAACTCTTCTAGGCAATGCTTTAAGTGGAACTTCTCTACGTTTGAGATAGACGGATTATTACCGACGATGGATAAGAATATGTCTCGAAACGATGGTCAGTTTTTAAACGCGCCCGAAAATGATCGGATTTTCAGACCCGGCAGCGCCGATTTGGTGGAAAAATCGTTTCCCGATTCATTCGGAGAAGCTGTATTTGACTTCTTAGCCTTGAGCTTTGTCAGGTAATCATTCAACAGGCTATGTTGTTGTACGTAAGTAATTTCAGCGGAATCGGCGAATTGAGACGTAGGCTCACTTTCATCGTAGGCTTTCTTATAATGTGCTCGAATAAGCTCATGCTGTCTTTCGAACTTCGTCCACAGTTGATCGAGAAGCGCTAAGCGGATTTCGACAGCGTGGAGAGTGATGTTGGCCATACCCATCTTCTTTCAATTTGCCACTGATCTGGTCATGTGACCGTGGATGTTACTCTGAGTGGTCAGCAAGGTATTTATTTCTTCATTCATGATTTACTTATTTACGTTCTCTTTTTGTTCTTTTAGGTATTACGCGCACTGAACGCGATGATACTCCCGAACGAGCAATAATCGGCGAAGGCGAATCCGGCTCGAAGGACCAACAGTGTTTGAGAGTGAGACAAAGCGAGAGCGATAGAGAGAGAATTTGAGCGAGAAGGCGTTTTGAGCTAAAGTTCGACTTACGCGAATCTTCGATCACATCGAATGCGGCGGTTTTCTTGCGGCGGAGCATCTCAAAGGCGATTGCATTTATTGCGAAGCGAACTTTAACTTTGATCGAAAATAAGCGAAGAAGAGGGATCACTACTCGATTCGGTCTTTTATCCATTTTGTAGAACAAAGACTTCCCTTTTCAATGAGATTTCTCGAAAAAAAATTATAAAAGTTGAAGTGACCCCATGATTCGGGCAGCAATTGGCAATTCTCGATTGCGATAGCCAAGCGGTACATATTGCCATGCGCCCGCCAAATCAAGAATTTTGATTGGGGTGTCAGTATGTTACGCGTTTCGCGTCACGCGAACGCGCGTGCGTTGGATCGTTCATTTTTCACCACAATTCCAGTGAATTCAACCAAATATTTTTTTCCGTGTAGCAATATATATATATATATATATATTTGACCATATTTATATAAATAATAATTAATATTTTCTTTAAAAAAAAACTACAGGAATAAGAATTATATCATAGTCACTCATACATGCTCAAAGATAGAACATGCAACACTCAGATCGCAGTGACTCTCGAGACTGAGGACAATCGTTTTGTCATTATCATTTCCTAACAAATATCAACGTATTATTTCGTTTCCATGTAATCTCAAATATTAATAATATTAAACTAGCAGCAAAGGCATGAAATTAAGAATGGTTACAGTAGAAAGTATAAGTAACGTTGACAATGTCTCGATCACAAGCGTGCGATTAGCTCAGCGTAAATGTATTAGGCTACCGTTCTAGAGATTGTAGGTCCAAATCTTACCGATGATGCGATGCGTTTTTTAATAATTAATTGTAGTTAATAAGATAGAATATAGATATGCAAAATAGTTAATAATTAATTGAGATGGAAAATAAAAAATAATAATAACAAAAAAATTATTTTTTTCATTTTAAGATGAACTGTATACATTTTTTTTTATTATATAAAAGGGATTGTTTTATCACAATTACCAAATTATTTCGGTTAAAACAATTAATAATTTGGTTATATTTAATCATGTAAGTAATATGACTCAATAAATTATAAAATTAGTATAATAAAAAAGGGCTATGAGCCAAAAATTATATTAATTCATTAGTAATTATAAACAAAAATTATAACAAAAAGATATATAAAAGATATATAACAAACATAAATTTGATAAATTATTCGACGTAAATAATAAACAAAAAAATATATATTAGGTGTTGGAATTAATTCGTAGCGTTTTTAATGAAAGAATGTTATTTATTTCACATGAGCATTAAAAAATATATTAATGAAAGTACTTCCCATCACTTGTAAAACGCTACGAATTAATTCCAACACCTAATATATATATATATAAGAAAATATAAAATATACAAACGTTTCAATCTCGATTGGGTCATTTTCAATGTTTCAATGCATAAAAGTTCGCTTGGTCTACAGAAATAAAATTATTCGGACATTATACAATATGATCGCTTATTGAATATATTTAAAGCCTCACCGTAGTCGTCCATAGAATTGAAATCTTGAAAGAATTTTGAGTATCAAATGTTCCATTGTAAATGGATAAGGATTGTTTCTATTAAAATAATGAAGCAAATTTATCAAGATATAATATCTTATGGAGATAATGCATTATATTAGGTGTTGGAATTAATTCGTAGCGTTTTACAAGAGATGGCACAAGCAGTACACTATTTCGTTGTTACCTATAGTTCTGTATAAATTGTAAACATCTATCATAGGACGTCATTTGCCGTACATAACCTTTCTTGAAATCATAAATAACAATACTGTATAATTCATTGAATATGTCAAAATTTGAATAAAATTATTCGGACATTATACAATATGATCGCTTATTGAATATATTTAAAGCCTCACCGTAGTCGTCCATAGAATTGAAATCTTGAAAGAATTTTGAGTATCAAATGTTTTTGTAAACGGATAAGGATTGTTTCTATTAAAATAATGAAGCAAATTTATCAAGATATAATAACTGATAGAGATAATGCATTATAGAATTAATGACAGTTTAATTATATAACGATTACCGAGATATTATATTAAAAATTTTAATTTAGTTAAAATTAAATTATATAAATTACCTTCATATTAAGAGAATCTGATACAGAAACCGCAGTTAAGTTTTTTGCAATTTATATTATAGGCAATAACGATCAGAGTTAAAGTTGTTATCATG
Organism: Acromyrmex echinatior; assembly: GCF_000204515.1. Next base: position 25,204 of record NW_011626928.1, read on the forward strand.
TTGGTGCTTTAGGACCGTTGTGACATTCAAAAAATTATAAACATTATGAGAATATTAAGTAAAGAAATTTTCTGGAAGAGAGAGGAAATGTTAGAGAAGGGAGATATGGAAGAAAGAGGGATTAGAGTTCCGATTAACAAGGACAATAAAAAAACAACCATGATAGAATTTATGAAACAGATAGAAAATAATATAACTGGATGTCCAAATAATGTTGTAAACTTTGTCAGAAACAATTCTATATCAATTCTTAACAAATTTAATAGTAAATTTCCTTCTATCGAAAAACTTATTAATTCATGGTTAAATAAAAAAATTTATCAAAGAACATCCGGATATACTTATTATGAATGCTGACAAGGGAAATGTCACTGTTGCTCTAGATAAACAACTTATTACACAAAATGGAAGAAATCTTTTCAGATAAAGATATCAAAAAATTGAAAAATATCTTTCGGAAAAATTAACCCAAGATTTACGTGCCTTATCAGATGGAAGAAGAAAAGTTATGTGATGATTCCATGTATCGAAAATTACTTACCATAGATGGTAACATAGAGCTTATGGATTATTTCTGACTATCGCATGAAATTAAACCATAATTTTAAATGAAGTCAAAATTTTAGATAAAGAGGCTTCGTATAATAAAAGATTGATATCATATAAAAAAGCAAAGACAAGACATTAACAAACAAAATGATACAGAATCATTGCCAGAATCATACCTCCAGATCATACAATCACTTTCCCCTTCATAATCACTTCCCCTTCTCAATTACTTTCCCTCTTTCTTCCATACCTCCCTTCTCTAATACATTTCCTCTCTCTTCCAGAAAATTTCTTTACTTAACATTCTCATAACGTTTATAATTCTTTGAATGTCATAATGATCCTAAAGCCGACGTGATAACAACAACTTTAGCTCTGATCGTTATTGCCTATAATATAAATTGCAAAAAATTTAACTGCGGTTTCTGTATCAGACTTTCTTAATATGAAGGTAATTTATATAATTTAACTTTGACTAAATTAAAAATTTGAATATAATATCTCAGTGATCGTTATATAATTAAACTGTCATTAATTTTATAATGCATTATCTCCATGAGTTATTATATCTTGATAAATTTGCTTTATTATTTTAATAGAAACAATCCTTATCCGTTTACAAAAACATTTGATACTCAAAATTCTTTCAAGATTTCGATTCTATGGACGACTACAGTGAGACTTTAAATATATTCAATAAGCAATCATATTGTATTGTTACGTAATGTTGCTATTGAGATTTTCTCCGTTTTTTGAGTCAATGTATTTAAACAATTTACTTGGGGATTGGAGATTAAGTCGTGCGATTAAGAATCGGTTAAGAATGCGGTTCACTGGGAAGTACCGGATAATTTATAGGAAGAGTAATCTTGAATTCAGTGCCAAAAAGATCACGAAGTTTATAGGTGAATCTACGTGTATCGCCTTTTAGAATGTTTTTGTAACTAGGAAACATGAGATTGCCCTTCAATTTCTTTAGAGTGTAGATGGGTTCGCGGGGTAAGTCTACCGGTTTGTTTTGATCTAGCAATTACACTAGTTTTTGAAGATAGGGGCAAGAGGCTTGGTTTAAAATAAGGGTTGGAACCTTAATCTCTTTTCTCTTTGTCTTCGTCTGCCTTTAGTAGGCATGGAGGTAATGCAAAAATATTAATAATGTTCCGGAGAACCGCCGTAAGATGGGGGCTACGCTATTGGCAGCGACAGTCACAACAGCCCTTCGGATACCCATATATTTATATATGTACTTGTATGTAACTGAAGATCAGAGATTTAGGTTCCGTCCAATTCGATTCAATATTTTCGTTTATTAAAAGAAACAAAAATGCGAAAAGAAAAATATGGAAGTGTGGTTCTGATGAAGCGCGAGGATAGTTCTCACCTTGATTCGACTATACTGGATAGGTTTCTACTTATGGTTTGCAAATGAATGACTGAATGACTGTAAATAAGGCTGAACGTATAATTATAACTGTAACTGTAACTGACTGTTTTTGCTTTTGGCAGCTCCTTTTATACTTTGGAAATGAATGTGGGAGTGTCCTTTCAAAACCAATCAATATTTCTCAAAATTTGGTAGAACCTATATTCGCGCTTTCCTTGAGATAAGGCAGCAAGGCTCCGCGTAACCCCTACTCCCCACTCTACAAGTTTATTCTTAATAAGTAATAGTTGAGTTTTAATAATTTGTAATAAAAATTCGGTTTTCCTTAATATCCTTTATGCGAGGCGAATCCATTACATTCATATGTTTAAAATTAATTTAATTTTATTAGAAGAAGAAAAAAGGAAGGAAAAGATATTCGTCCTCGCATTCAGGAAGATTTCTATTTTACTGCTAATTACTTAATTGTTAAACGCTAATATACACTATTACTAATGTTAATGTACGCTTTTATTTATAATAATGTTAATATACGTTATTTGTTATTTTATAGGAGGGCTTCTTTGAGAAAGATCGTGGGATATTCTTAGTCATTCTTTAGAATAATCTGTATGACGATAATTTGTATGACGCATAAAAGTATATAATGATTTATCTGTTGGTTTGAATGTTTAAATAAAGAAATTAAATATACCCTCCTATAAAAGAGAAAAGAAATTTTCGGTTTGAAATAAAGATAAAATAGGAACGAAATATCAAGATTAAGACGAAATATTAACTTAAGATATAAGATAAAAATATAAGATAAAAATAAGGTATAAATCGTATATCTACAATAAAGAATGAGAGGATTTTATCGGAATGTAACAGTATACAAGTAATATCCGAATAATTTTATTTTTGTAGACCAAGCGAACTTTTATGTACAGGGTTGACCATATTCGACGGAAAGATCTGGCAACACTGTAACTTTTGACAGAGATGTTAGATCGAGTAACGACGTTTCCCATGATTGAAAAAAAAAACATCTTTCCGTCGAATATGGCCAATCCTGTATTGAAACATTGAGAATGATCCGATTGAGGTTGAAAATCGAGTCTGTATATTTTATATTTTCTTATATATATATATATTTTTGTTTATTATTTACGTTAAATAATTTGTCGAATTTATATTTAATATATCTTTTTGTTATAATTACTAATGAAATAATGTAATTTTTGGCTCGTAGCCTTTTTTATTATACTAATTGGTTATATTTGTCATATGATTTCGTAATAATCATCTAACTTTGCTACCAATTTCCAAATCTTGGTAGTAATAGATATATGATTCTACGTACTTTTAATTGTGTTTGTTGTTACAACATTTTATGATATTGTATAATTTACTATATGCAAATACGATTTATGTGTAAGGTAAACATACAATATAGTTGAATGAATACATATTATGATCGTTATGATTATAATTTAGTGTTCAGATTATTATAATTCATGTAGTCAAAACAATTATAAATTTATGGTTGTTCCAAAAAATGACTATAAATTATAGTTAAATTATATTATTCCAACCATTTTTTTTCTCAGTGTACGATCCCTAGAACGGTAACCTAATACATTTACACTGAGCTAATCGCACGCTTGTGATCGAGTCAAACGTTACTTATACTTCCTACTGTAACCATTCTTAATTTCATGCCTTTGCTGCCAGTTTTATATTATTAATATTTGAGGAGATTACATGGAAACGAAATAATACGCTGATATTTATTAACATATGTAGTTAGGAAATGATAATGACAAAGTGATTGTTTTCAGTCTCGAGAGATCGTCCAACCGTGGCTGGCGTGTTTCATCTCGCTGCGATCTTAGTGTTACATTTTTATTTTTGAGTATGTGACTGGCTTTGATTATAATTATAATATAATTCTTATTCCTGTAGTTTTTTTTAAAGGAAAATATTAAATTGTTATTTATGTGAATGTGATCAAATATATTATTGCTACATGGAAAAACATTTGGTTGAATTAACTAGAATTGTAGTTAGTGAACGATCCAGAATTCTAGTTAAGTTTACTAGATTTCTGATTAAATTTAGATTGATAGAAAGTTAGATTCTGGTTATTTATTAAACAGAATTCTTGTAGATTGGGAATTGGTTATTACAACTAGATATCAACAACTAGATAGAATCAATTCTCATAGATTTTGAAATTAGTTATTTCAACCAGAATTCTGATAGATTTAAACTTAATGAAATGTAAACTTAATTAGATTTCTTAGATCGTTCATTTTCCATCACAATTTCAGTCAATTCAACGAAATCTGTTTTTTCCGTGTGTAGTATTGCCAAATATTTAGTGCAAATAATTACTTTTATAATTATTTTCTTTTTAATTTTTATAATACGTGTAGTAAATTTGACCAATTAAGTTTGTAGTTAGAAATATAGTCAAATGCTATTAATATAGTTACACACATTATTTGAAAATGACCGCTTTTCCATTTTTTTAAATATATTTTTTAGTATTGTTACTACATGTAAATAACCAATGTGTGTGTGAGAGAGAGAGAGAGAGAGAGAGAGAGAGAGAGAGAGAGAAATGGTTATATTCGTTATAATTATAATTGCAATCACATAAAAATGATTATTTTATTTATTATATGTATTTTCATATTTTACTATATTAATATTTGAAATTATTATAATTTCAAAGTCCAATTTTGTACGGGTTGACAGAACTATATATATAAGGTTATTGTTATATATACTAATATTATAGCAATAATAACTATAAAAATGATGACCCTAATCATAATTATTTTACCATGCAATTATATTCACAAACACGATATACTTTTCTCTCAGTGTATATGAAATCTTTTTCTGTATAAGGCATGTACTTGGTGTCTTATTTTTATCTTTTCATAAAAGATAATTTTTGTTGATAAATATTAAATCAAGTTAAACCATGAAACCTTCAATACATTTGATTATCTGTCAAGTAAAACATATATTTTATAATTTGAAGTATTTACATTTTACTTTTACACAGATTAAAATATAACAGTCTGTTAAAAATTCCAAGCATGTCCGTATATGAATTTGGACATCTGGTTAAATGTGGTTTCTTGCACTTGAAATCTTGTTATATCCGAAATCACATTTGGAGTTCCAAATAAGTTCCACGTCAACTTTTGTTTGCAAATTTCGTTCTGTCCGACGTATATTTGGAATAATCGGACGTAAATTTGGTATATTCGAGAAAATTCAAGTTGAATTTGTTACAAAGAAATTCCGTTATGTCCGAATATTATTTAGAATTATATTATTTAGAGTCTAGATATCATCTAACTTTTGTCAACGAATCTTGTTTTGTCCGATGCATATTTGAAATTCCAGAAATTCAAGATAAATTCATTTATTATCTGTTTTCAATTGAATACGAATCTTCATGCAATTACAAATCCGTCTTTTATTGAGGAATCCATAAGAAGTCATCACTAATTTAAACACAAGAATACTTACTTAAACCAGATTATATTTTCTTATAAAAACCAATAAATTTTATGTCGTAAATTGCTTGTATCATGAAATGAAAATGCTTATATAATCAAATTTAATACTTAGATGAACTTTATGCCGGTTAAAGTCTGATCTTGTTCATGTCTATCCTGATGTGAGCGTGCCACTTTTTATTTGGACATAACTGGAATTTTTAGCAGGGTAACTTAATATGCATCCCCAGTAGCACATCAGCGCTTGCAAATCGCTAAAAAAACGATTAATGCCTTTTTAAATGCCATTTTTTAGCGCTCTGTTAACGTTTTGTAAGTTCTGTGTGCTACATGGGATTAAGAGCTATCGCAAACAAAATTCTGTAACAGTAAGCGTAAAGCGTAAACTTAAGCCGATGAGCCAATTAGGATATTACTTTAGATCTATGTAATATGACGAAAATAGAAATGGCAGTAAACTTATTCATAAGACAAATTTCTACTGGTTGAAATTTGCTTTATCCTTCAGATTACATAGATCTAAAGCAATCCTGATTAGCTCATTGACTTAGATTTTTATGATTTACAGAAATTTTGTCTGCGGTACAAAACCCTAATGCGCACCTGTGAATCCAATCAAATTTGCTATTAGATTATAAATTGTACTTTAATAATAATATTTATGGTAATATTCATGGTATAACATAAAATCGGCTTTAATAAATTGACTACGAGAAACAAAGGAAACATATCATCATTAATTTCATTTTCATTGGGAACAAATAATTTGTGAGAAAAGAATAATATTTCTTATCAAATTGACGCAATGAAGAAATGGTTATCTGTACCAAATGTTACAAAAATCGTTTCAGACCATCCAGTATTCTTATCATTCCACAACAAAGTAATTAAAGATGTAAATATTTGTTTATATTTTTATATAAATTATAAGTTAAGCAAGTTATATGAAGTAATTTATATATGAATAAATTATAACTGTATTTTATATAATTTGCATTTTATCTTACGTCATTTTTCTGTAGTTTATATGCTGATATATATATTATTTTTATATAACATATTCTGATTTTTGATTTTTCAATAAGGAAATATGGACTGCGTTAGAAGCAGCATCAGCAAAAGCTAAGAAGATTCATTATAAAAAATTTCATATCTATTCAAAGGAATGCAAAATAACAGAATTGCAAAATTTGTTTAACAAGATAAAAGAGACCGTTGAAAAAGTGTCTATTACTGGTTTGCTTTTGGTAAGATTGCATTTTAAAATTAATTATTGTTCAATAATATAATATAATATAATATAATATAATATAAATATGTATATGTATAGTTAAATATTAATTAATAATATATATTTATATATATAATATATATTTATATGAACTTTAGTTAATCTGTGAAAATTTATCTTGTAGAAATAATAATTAATCTGCCATTATAATAATTTTTGTTTTTTCCAGCAATGTTTATTATTAGATTATTAATTATTGACAGGGAAAATTACTTTTTAAAGTAATGCATTGCTGTTACCATTTGCGGTAAAATGTAATTCGTTACTGTTATTTACTCATTACCGTTTCTAAAAAGTAACGCGTTATCGTTATTTAAAAGTAACGATAATTGTTTCGTTATTTTTTTTGTAATTATGCAAAATGAGACGAGCCTACTCACCGATCTTAATGAAATTAGAATCATTTGATTCATTTTTGCACGAAATGAACGAACCGGACAAAAAAATGTGTCGTTCTGCCTGGCAATCTTAAATTAATGGTTAAAGTTGATTACTATTGAGGTAAGAAAATCTGTCCTAATTTCATCAAAGTCGATGAATAAACCTGTCTTTTATATAATTACACTTTTTAAAATGTTAAAACAGACTTCTAAGACAAAGTATAAATAATCTATAAGATATTTAGAAAGATATTTACTTTTGAACGTTTTTATTTTGTATTAATTTATTTTATATACTTATGTTTAATTATATGGTATTTTATTATATAATAGATATTTTCGTTTTTAGTGTTTTTATGCTAAAGCAACGAGAGTAATTGAAACAAAAATAGGCAAAAAGTTTTTTGTTTATTTACTACTTATAATTTTGTTCTCTATGATGGCCATGACCTATAAAAAAGTAATATTAGAGAAGATGTAACGGCGTTACCAAATCGTTAATCGAAAATAAGTAATGAAAACGTAACGTCGTTACAAATAACGTGTTATTTCGCAACTCTGATTATTGAATAAAGTGTTCCTATTTATAGTAAGAAAAATATGTAAAATTGTATAATATATAATATGATTATATGTAAAATATTCTTTGTAATTAATCTTTATGTTATTCGAAAAAACATAAGGTATATAACGCAGCATTCCTTTTTAATATATTGTAGCATTCTTTTAATTCTTTAAAATATGTTTGAAATGTATACAAGAAAGCTAGAAAAGCAGATAGAAAAGCGAGAGAGAGAGAGTGTGTGTTTTAATATGTTACAGTATTTTTTAATAAATTGATATAAAAAGAAAATGTTATATATTTGATGCATAATATTTAAATTATATAACTTTTAACGTTTTGCCAAATTTATAACGTTTTGGGAAATGATTATTTTATTCTTTCTTACGCAAGATTTCTTACACTTTTTTTCAATTGCAATCTGTAATTCATCTTTCATGATGCAACATTGTTATTAAAATTATCCTAACATATATACATACGTACACATATACCCAATGGGGAAAAAAAGTTTGAAAAAACATTTATTAAAACATTTTTGAAAATGTTAAAAGAAGTTTTTTAAAAACGTTCAATATAACGAGGAAAATCTCCTTTTTTCATTAAAAAAACGTTAATTCAAACGTTAAAAAAAACGTTGTTTAATGCTTTTAATTAACAAAAAAAAACATTTTGTTAATATTTCAAGGAAATGTTTTGTAATGTTAAAAAAACGTTTTTTAAAGAATTAACAAAACTGTTTTTGTAATGATAAAAGTAACGTTTAAAATAACAAGAGAAATCTCTTTTTTTCATTAAAAAAATGTTTATTCAAATATTTAAATAACGTTTTTTTAATGTTAAAATTATTTGAACAAAATTTGAAAAAATATTGTACAACAGAATATCTTTTATAATTTATTACTTTTTATCGATAGTACATTTAACCTTAAACAATTAATTTTACTAATTAATAGTAATTTATAATTATATAATATATTTATCTTTTTTACTTACCGGGTTTTGAACTTGCGATCTCAGAGTTATGAGTCTCATATCTTATTCGTTACGTCACTTATAATTGTCGATAGACACAGTTCTTATTGTCCATAAATAATACTCTTAACGCAATTATTGAGTTAATTTCTCTTCCGTGTTTATTTTTTCATTCCTATCCGTTTTTTATTAATTTGAATTTTAGAAGATAACACAATTTTTTAACTTTTATATTAAACGTCAAATAAACATTAACTAAATGTTTTTTAACATTTAACATACTTTAAATAAATACTTTAAATAAATAAATAACGTAAAACAAACATTTAATAAACGTCAAACAAACGTTTAAAAAAATCTTTCTTCGAAACATTATTTTAAATGAAAACTTAATATAAAATGAACATTTAAAAAACGTCAAATACATTTAAGAATATACATTAAATCAATATTTCAAACAAAAAATTAATGTAAAACGAACATTAAATTAACGTTAAAAATCTTATTTTGAAAACGAATCATAAAATTTATTAAGAATAAACTCATTAAATAAATTTATTACGTATAAAAAGCATTTTAATAAACATTAAATAAATGTTATCCTGAAAACAAATCGTAAAATGTAAAATTAATCAAAAATAAACGTTTAAAAAACGTTTAAAAAACATTTTCTCTCCATTGGGACATAATGGTCCAACATGAAATAAATGTTTAGAAAATGTTTCTTCAAGTCGTTATCTTAAATAAACAATTTTGATTTAAAAAGCACATTTAATAAATGTTAAATAAGCATTTAAAAAATATTTTTTCAAAATACTGTTTCAAATGAGTAATTAATTTAAAACAAACATTTAATTAACATTAAACAAACATTTTAAAAATGTTACTTCCAAACAATATTTTAAACAAAAAATTAGTGTAAAATTTACATTTTATAAATATTAAATAAACGTTTTAAAATATTTTTTCCAAATATCATTTCAAATGAATAATTGATATAAAATGAACATTTAATTAACATTAAATAAACATTTAAAAAATGTTTTTTGGACAGTTATTTTAAACGAAAAATTAATGTAAAACAAACATTTAATAAATGTTAAATAAACGTTTAAAAATATTTCTTCTAAATATAATTTCAAATAAATAATTGATGTAAAATGAACATTTAATTAACGTTAAATAAATATTATAATAAATAAAAAATTTTTTCATTGTTATTTAAAGTAAAACATTAATGTAAAACAAACATTTCATAAACATTAAATAAATATTTAAAAAATGGTTTTTAGACAATTATTTCAAACAAAAAATTAATGTAAAACAAACATTTAATAAACGTTAAAAATCTTATTTTGAAAACGAATCATAAAATTTATTAAGAATAAACTCATTAAATAAATTTATTACGTATAAAAAGCATTTTAATAAACATTAAATAAATGTTATCCTGAAAACAAATCGTAAAATGTAAAATTAATCAAAAATAAACGTTTAAAAAACGTTTAAAAAACATTTTCTCTCCATTGGGACATAATGGTCCAACATGAAATAAATGTTTAGAAAATGTTTCTTCAAGTCGTTATCTTAAATAAACAATTTTGATTTAAAAAGCACATTTAATAAATGTTAAATAAGCATTTAAAAAATATTTTTTCAAAATACTGTTTCAAATGAGTAATTAATTTAAAACAAACATTTAATTAACATTAAACAAACATTTTAAAAATGTTACTTCCAAACAATATTTTAAACAAAAAATTAGTGTAAAATTTACATTTTATAAATATTAAATAAACGTTTTAAAATATTTTTTCCAAATATCATTTCAAATGAATAATTGATATAAAATGAACATTTAATTAACATTAAATAAACATTTAAAAAATGTTTTTTGGACAGTTATTTTAAACGAAAAATTAATGTAAAACAAACATTTAATAAATGTTAAATAAACGTTTAAAAATATTTCTTCTAAATATAATTTCAAATAAATAATTGATGTAAAATGAACATTTAATTAACGTTAAATAAATATTATAATAAATAAAAAATTTTTTCATTGTTATTTAAAGTAAAACATTAATGTAAAACAAACATTTCATAAACATTAAATAAATATTTAAAAAATGGTTTTTAGACAATTATTTCAAACAAAAAATTAATGTAAAACAAACATTTAATAAAAGTTAAATAAACGTTTAAAATATATTTCTTCCAAATATCATTTCAAAAAAATAATTGATGTAAAATAAACATTTAATTAACGTTAAATAAACGTTTAAAAAAACATTTCTTCGAAACATTATTTTAAACGAAAAATTAGTGTAAAATTAATATTTAATATTTAATTAAATAAATGTTATTTTGAAAACGATTCGTGGAATGTGAAATTAATAAATAACAACAAACGTTTAAAGAACGTTTAAAAAACATTTTCACCATTGAGTATATATGGTGTGCATATACTATATATATTATATATATATATTGGACTAAGCTGAGTCGAAAAGTCCTCTACCATTTTATAAGTTTCCCTAATAGTTAACGAGATATTAATCCTTAAAGAAAGCCGAATACGTGTGCTCGCCCGATTTACTACTGCGAAGTGTATACGCCTATCGATCGCTTGGCGCGTCGGGAATGGAGATAGCCTGGCAAGCGCATCGTCCGAGCTATGGAGGTTCGCAGCGGTGTGCGCGACGTGGGGCGCGTATATACTTCGCAGTAGTAGGCCGGACGGGCGCGTGTATTCGACTATCTTTAAGGATTAATATCTCGTTAACTATTGGGGAAACTCTCTACCTACCTATGAAATATTTGGCAATTATTTCCAGACACCCTGTATATATAGTACACACACACACACACACACACACACACACACACACACACACACACACACACACACACACACACACACACACACACATACAGGGTGTCCTGAAAGTTTTTGCCAATCGCTTTTGTATAGACAGAGCGGACTAAAACTGAGTAAAAAAATCCGCTATCATTTTGCAATTTTCGCAATAGTTAACAAGATATTGATTTACAAGATATTGATTATTAAAAATTGCCAAATATTGGTCTTGAATAATTTTTTACTCAAATACTATCAATTTTATAGAAAAGCTGCAAGAGACAAAAATCATTTATTTTCTAGATATATATCAATTGGTCATATCAATTTTAAATAAAACATCCTACTTTTTATTCTAAAATTTAATAGCAGATGTCAATAGTTTCCCAAAACCTTATAATAAAATATGTTTTGATTAAGCAAATCTTGAGTTGTGAAGATTAAAAGTTACGGTATCATCGGCATCAGCATTACCCAAGGTGTACGCGTGGAGGTTGCCTGATCGGATTTACATCTTTTGTGTGTGTGTGTGTGCGCGCGCGCGCGTGAGTGTGCGTTGCGTGTGTGTGTGTACGTGCGCGTGTGTGTGTCGTAGCAGAGATAAGGACTCCATGGTTCGTCATACCCGTAGTATTTTTTGACAAACTCTCTCTGCTCTCTCTCTCTCTCTCTCTCTCTCTCTCTCTGTGTGTGTGTGTGTGTGTGTGTGTGCGTGCTCGCGCGTGCGCCCGCATCTACATGTACGTATACTTGCATATGTTGGTGTTTCTGAATAAACAAATGTTTACTTATTTATGAGAGATATTTAAAATGATTATTGTTTTCTTATTAAAGCTGACCGCGCGACAACTTTATTGCTGTTTTGTTTTAATAAGCACTCGACTTCGCACACAACGGCTCTCCGCGCGCAATCTGTTGGGACCGAGCACAAACGCGTCCGGGCCCTAGTAATAAATATTCAACCTTAGTAGAGACTTCTTATGTTGCTATAAAAGTGAATCAGAGATAAATAAATATTCACTATTCCGTTTTATTTCTCAAAGATTTTTCATAGATTTATCCAGCCATGTCTTATTTAAAGAAGCATATGATATGTCGTTGCTAATTTTTGGATGATTGTCGAGGTTCATTTGCTGGTGAAAAATTGTGGCGACAGCATATTCCTAATTGGACACCTCACTCGCGGAAAGTCTTTTTACACACACACACACACACACACACACACACACACACACACAAATGGTGTAAATCTGACCGGCCAACCTCCACGCGGTATACCTTGGATAATGTTAATGCCTTGCTTTGACCTTGGCAAAGCTACCTAAGTCAAACTGATATGATCAATAAATAAATCTTATTAAACTCCACAACTTTGATCTAAATATATTTTTGATTGGATCTTATCCTGCGGAGATAAAAAGGATGGACGGGTGATCTGAGACACGCACGCACGCACGCACGCACGCACGCACGCACGCA
>NW_011626928.1:38295-72252 GCF_000204515.1 Acromyrmex echinatior
AGTGAGGATGGACGCGTGATCTGAGACACGCACGCACGCACGCACGCATATTATTGCGAGCATTGCTAAATGATAGAGGATTTTTTGACAGTTTAGTTCGCTCTACCTGCTCGGGACGAGTGGGGCCATATATTGATGTATAATATATATATATATATATATATATATATACACATACATATGTACATATATATATATACATACGTAGGGTGTCTGGAAATAATCGCCAAATATTTCATGGACAGATAGAGAGGACTAAACTGAGTCGAAAAGTCCTCTACCATTTTGTGAGTTTCCCCAATAGTCTGAATAATTTTTTACTCAAATAGTATCAACTTTACAAAAAAACTGCAAGAAACAAATATCATTTATTTTCTTCTCATAAAGCTCTGAGAATTTTTTCAGAATTTTTTCAGAACTTTTTAATATCGTATTTTCTCATGTTGGTAAAAAAAAAACAAAATGCAGTACTAAAAAGTTGATAAAAAATTCTGAAAAAATTCTTAGAACTTTATGAGAAGAAAATAAACGATTTTTGTCTCTTACAGCTTTTTTATAAAGTTGATAGTATTTGAGTAAAAAATTATTCAAGACCAATATTTGGCAATTTTTAGTAATTAATATTTTGTTAACTATTGCGAAAATTGTAAAATGGTAGAAGACTTTTCGATTCAGTTCTCTCTACCTGTCCATGAAATATTTGGCGATTATTTCTAAACACCCTGTACATACATGGGTAGCATCAATATGTGGCTCCACCCGTCCCGAGCAGTTAGAGCGAACTGAGTCGAAAAGTCTCTACCATTTAGCAATGCTCGCAATAATTAACGAGATATTAACGTTTAAAGATAGCTGAATACGCGCGTCCGCTCGACTTACTGCCGAAGGTACGACCCATCGAGCACACCGCGCGCGAGCCGCGAGGAGCGGGGATGGCCTAGCAGGCGCGCCGCGCTGTTCGAGCTTAGAGACTGGTGGCGATGAGCGGGACGCTTGCTCCACTTCCCGCGCGCCAAACTATCGATAGTGGATATTCGGTGCTTTAGAAATAATATCTTGATTGCGAAAATTGGGAAATGATCAAGAACTGTTGAAAAAAACTCAGTTTATTTCGTTCTGAAGCGTGCACAAAAAAATATTACATAAATATTATTCGTATCAAGTAAATAATAAGAGTATTTTAAAATTATATTATCAAGAAAATATTCTTTGTAATGATATAATTGTTACTCAAAAGAAGAAGAATAAAAATAGCGTTCTCTTTTAGCACTAGAATGATATTTTTCTGCATTTTTCTATACTACCGCTCATGGAAGTTCGGACATCCGCATAAATCGAATGATCGTGTAAAAAATTAAGACATAAAACAGCAATTGTATTATTTTTTGAAATATATTTTAGATCACTTGTACACATATTAGCAATTGCAAAAGTTTTGTAAATTATTTTTATAATTAAAAATAAAATATTAAATAAAAAATATTAAATAAAATGTTAAATATAAAATATTTTTAATTCAATTTTACTAAATATTTTATAAAGCTTTCGCTAGTCTATCCCCTACTTATGGGGATAAGCTGGCAACGTACACCATAGCGTGAGCCCTCTGTTCTCTGATCGAATTTTTGAAATTTATTAATTATAATATCAGTGTACGAAGTAAAGACAATACTCTTTGAGATACAAAATTGAAACTAATTTATAAAGCTTTTGCAATTGTTAGTTTGTATTGCATACAAGCGATTCAAAATATATTTCAAAAAATAATACAATTGTTGTTTTATAAAGTCTAAATTTTTTAAATGATCCATTCGATAAAATTTATGTGAGTGTCTGAACTTCCATGAGCGATAGTATACGTACATGACAATTTTTTTTTAATATAGCAAAGTAACATTTCTTTAAATCTAAAAAATTTTTCTCTAGGCTTGCCAGTCAAGATTTTTCTTTGATAGCAAATCAGTTAATTTTTTTCTTCAACAGAAAAGAAACATTTCTTTGAATGGAAGGAACCTTTCTCCATTTGGATGCGTCGATTATTATTCGTGTACATACACTACGTTCATAGAAGTTCAGACACTCGCATAAATTTTATCGAATGATCATTTAAACAATTTAGATTTTATAAAACAGCAATGTATTATTTTTGTATGTTGCCAGCCTATTCCTATAAGTGAGGGATAGACTAGCAAAACTGATCATTAAATACATAAAATTATTTAAAGTAGAAAGTAAATAGAATATTTGTAAGATATTAACTTTGTTGTTTATTTCAGTTATATAATATCTATTTATAGTTTTTATTTCTTCTACATTTGTTAACAGTAATTTCTTTTATAAATTTAATATATTAAGAATATCCATTACTAAAATATATCTATTTTGAAAAAATTTTGTCCTTAAAAACGGAGTAACCGTTTGTAATAATTTAAACATATGTTATATGTGGCAGGAATGGGAAGACAATATTTACGAATTGACGAATCAATCAAAAATATGTGACAAATTTGTGAATATTTTCGAGAATCAGATTCAAGAAACAAAAGACCAATACTTTGAGACAATGCGTAACATGGCAATATGTCGAACAATAGCTATTAAATGCGAAAATGTATACAACCAGGATATGTTTATTATTTCATCAATTAAGGAAAAGGAAGAACGTTTCAGCCGCACTGTGTTTGCTAAAAAATTTTCTAGAAATCGCTGCGCAATCGCCAAACAATATTACTTGTCGCATCGACTTATTAGAAACATTGTCGTCAAAGCGCATCTCCTCTTGCCAGAAATATTTTGTGATTTTGGACGTTACCGCAGTGTTGAGTTCATAGATTTTGACAAGTATATCAATACATAATTAAAAAGATATTAAATTTGATATTAAATAAATAAAAATTTTTGTTTAATTTTACCAAATGTTTTTTGATATATTCTAAAAGTTTTACTAACAAATATTTGTGCAATTTAAAGTCAAATTTCTTCTAACTTATTCAAAACTTTAAAAAATCGTACATAAAGCTTTTATTGGATATGTATATAGGGCAAATCAATAAGTTCTTAGAAAATCTGTCAGAGGGCACTTGCAGTGTCATGTCACATTACTTTTTGACAAGTAGCATCTTTCAACTGATTACTGTCAAATTTTGAATGAAATTCATTGCGTGATTTCATTTCTGTAGTCGATTAAAGCGAACAACCTTTGTATTTTTTGAAAAAAAAAAACGAGTTTCGTGCAGTAATCAAACATCTATAATATATATGAAAGATTTAACGCCAAAAGAAATCAAAGCCGAGTTGGATAATGTTCATAGCACATCTGCACCAGCGTTTATGACTGTACAATTGGGTGAATGAATTTAAACATGGTTGTACATTCACATATGATGCACCTCGTTCGGGACGTCCGAATTGAGGCTGCTACACCAGAAATCATCGATAAAGTTCACGATATTGTTTTGACTGATCGATGAGTGAAAGTGCGCGAGCTTGTTGAGGCATATCACAGGCATATCACACGGCATAGTGATTTTAATTTTGCACGAACAATGAGTATGAAAAAGCTATCAAGATGGGTGCTGCGTTTGCTCACTGTGGATCATAAGCGCGATCGTGTGACGATTCAAAACAATGTTTGGAGATGTTTCAATGTAATTCTATTCAGATGAATTTTTGCGTCAATTCATTACTGTGGACGAAACATGAATCCGTTACTTCACACCCGAGACGAAGAAACAGTCAAAACAATGGACTTCACCGACTGAACCAGCTCCGAAGAAGGCGAAGACCGTGAAGTTGGCCGGAAAGGCCACAGTTTTTTTGGGATGCACGCGATATAATTCATATGGACCTTCCATCGAAGCAAACGATCAATGGTGATTACTACGCAGCCTTATTGGACCGTTTCAACAACATTTTAAAGAAAAAACATCCCCATTTGGCGAAGAAGAAAGTGTTTTTCCTTCAAGACAATGGGTTCACACGTGCCCGGTACCGATGGCCGGCAAATTCAACGAATTCCGCTATGAATTGCTTCCCCATCCAGCATATTCGCCAGATTTAGCCCCCTGCAACTATTTCCTGTTTCCAAACCTGAAAAAATGATTCGGAGGAAAGAGATTCCACCAGAGAGCAGCTCATCGCCGAAACAGAAGCTTATTTTGAAGGAATGGACAAATCATATTATTCGGACAACTTGAAAGAGTTGGAGAATCGTTGGATCAAGCTGTGTATCGAGCTGAAAGGAGACTATGTTGAGAAATAAAAATGAATCGATAAAAAAAAATGTGTTTTACTATGTTTTTCTAAAAACTTATTGACTTGCCCTCGTATCAATATATCACATATTTATATAAAAATACAAATTTAAATAGAGATTTTTTTTCTAATTATTTTTCATATATTTTAAATAATTAGAAAATTAAATAGTTATTTATAATAATTATTTATTTACTATACATATATTAAAAAGTTTGATTATCTCGAATTATCATGTTGGTCATATGACGTTAGAAACAAAAAATTACATGCAATTAATTGTAGTTTTATTTTTTTAGTTAAAAGTTCATTTTAAAAACATAATAATTTCATAATATTTAAATCTGTAAAATATGCGACAAACTAAAGCGTCTTCTACAATGTACAGCTGTATGGTTGAAATCCATTTCGCTTATGGACTGACTCTACGCCCCATTACATTCTCTACAAGTGACTGATCGATCAATATTGAATTAACGTCGATCGACGTTGAATTAATATCGATTTGATGTCGAACGATGTTAAATCAGCATTGAATTGACGTTAATCGATCAACTATTTCTAGCTATAAATTGGAAAACTTCCAGCTTATTCCCGACATGTCTATAGCTTCTACTACTACTGTTTCTGATAATCGACGCGTAAGATGGACGTCAGTTTACTACATATTTTACAGGCTTCGGGATTGTGAAATTACGTTTAAAAAAAAACAAAAAATAAAGTTACAATTAACGTAACATTAATTTATTGCATGTCATTTCTCTCTGATACAATCAATATGAAGTCTCGAGATAGTCGAGCCTTAATAATAAGACTACTTCTGTCACAATTTCCTCAATCTCTAAAATTCTATATATTAATGCAATAGATCTATATAGATGCAATAATAACTTTATCTAATTATTTATTTTGTTTTTACATTTTAGTTATTACATTTTGCCTTTAAAATACATTAAAATACATTACAATCTGAAAAATGTGCTTTCTTAATGTATTCTCTGTTACATTATCCACACAACACGAATGACTGTTTGTCGACTTATAGTCGACTTTTTCTAGTCGGCATATAGACGACTATGAGTCGACTATAACTTGACTGTTTGCTGGCTTAGTTGACTATGTTTTAGTCGACTGTAAATCGATTTAAAGATGACAAAAGCTCTTTTCTTCACGCATGCATATACACACCCACACACATATGCACGCACGCATAAAATATTTTATTATTAAAGTTAAAAAGATTAAAAAGCCAAAAAATTAATGAATAATTCTATATTATAAAAAATTATATTTTAATGTTAAATAATTATTCCGTTCCGCTAAAATGTGTTTTCCTATGTCCCATGAAGCGGAATTTCCGGAACGTGCAATTAGCGCTGACCAATCACAAGAGCTTTTCCATAGATCACTTTCATTAGATCCATCGAAATAGCATTTGTCATTGGCTCGTGTTGATTGCGCATCGGCAAGTTCCGCTCCATGGGACATAGAAAACTAAATTCCTACGGATCGGAAATCATACATACAGGGACATTGTCCTATCTTCATTTTGTGTACCCATTTTAATTTTGATTTACATTTTCCTTTCTGTATACTATAATGAAAAATTAAAACCCAGATACTACAATCTTAACTAATCAAGTTAAGTTCTATTAAATTAAAAAGTAAAACACAAATGGTACTGTTTCTTGTTATTTATACAGGGTGTCTCTTAAGATGAGTCGGGGCCACATTGGGGGCGGAGAATGGATCAAAGGGAACAAAAAATTCTTATACCATTTTGAGATACTCGCTGCAGTTTTCGAATTAGAAAAGAAAATGTCTAATAAAATAAAATGCTGCGCCGTGCAAATTCGTAGGACGGCTCACATTCGAACGGCGACGAAGCGCTCCTTTTCCTACGAATTTGCGCGGCGCGGCTTAATCGCATATTGGCTTAGACGTTTCCTTTTCTAATTCAAAAACTACAGCGATTATCTCAAAATGATATAAGAATTTTTTGTTCCCTTTGATCCATTCTCTACCCCCAATGTGGCCCCTTGTTCATCTTAAAAGACACCCTATATAAACTTATCTTTTTAAAAAAAGGTAAAAGGTAAAAAGTAAAAGGTAATTTAATTTTTAAAATTAAATTAAGATGAACAAGAGTACTTAAAGAACGCCTCAAATGCGCCCTGTCGTTGTGACTGCAATGGGGTGCATTCGAAGATCGCTCTGTCTGCACTGGTCAGCGCTACCATGTCAATCAAACAAGAATAGAACGATTGTTGACAGCGCCTTCCCTGAAAGCACTCAAAACACTTTCAAAGGCAAAATGCTTTCACATGGCAGCGTTAAGGCTTCTGATTAATCGCGGCGGCCATGGAATCGTGACGTCAGAAGCAAGGAATGATATGTTAATTTATGTTGTATTGCGTGCCATTTTTAAATAAAGACAATTTGGATGAAACGAAATGACGAGATCATTTTAAAACTTGTAAAATCGATGAAAAACTGTTCTTTCCTCCATTGAGTCACAGTCAGTAAATGGTCGTAAAAGGCACGTAAAGTGAGCCTATATTCGGGCAGAAACATATGGTCCGACAGCGCTTGAACCGAGCAAAATATAGGTTTTTACATATAAAATTCTAAGATAACTTTAGTTTTCATCGATAATTATGACTCTGAAGTACGAGAAAAGTCATATTTTCACAATTAAGCAAATAATAACAAAATGGCACGTAATATAAATTTCGTCGTCAAAACGCCACTTTTCCGTCACATCTATAAGTTCGGTCATTTATCATCGTGCGGCGCTGTAACATAAAAAGCACGAGCTCATGTCCGTGTGCTCGCCTGCGGCGCGCCGAGAGTGAACGAGACAGTGAGCTCCTTCTCACACTAATCACTTATTTTAAGCGACCAAAAATGCTTTCTCGACAATCTCGCTCGGCGGTTTTAGGCATCAATAAGGAGCATCCTAAACAACATATAAGTTTTAATAAATTGTAGTAATAGTGTACTTCTCCCCTTAATCCAGAATAGTATAAATCATGTTAAAACGCAGTTTTTATGAGATATTTAATTGATTTTTCATACCCATTATAATACAGTCTCTTCTTCATAAACTCGAATAGTAAGAATAGTTCAGTAGAAGTAGAATTTTACCAGAAAAAAATTATAAACCAGCATTTCTCTTTACGAAAGTCTCGAAAGGCTATCAGAAAAGAAATGCGTATGTTTGAGACTCGAGAATTGTGAAGAAAATGTGCGAAAAAAATCGAATAGTTGCAAAAAGCATGTTTTTTGTTTATAAATTGAAAGATATTGATTGTGGGGAAAAATTTGGTATAAAAAATATAGGTATTCGAAATACAAAATGGGACGTGGAAAACATTAAAATTGATTTATTAATTAAGTAGAAAAAAAATAAAAACTCAATAAGGTTTTCTTCACTTGCTCTCTGTTCATTGAGATTTAAACGCAAAGCTTTGAAATTCTTGTAAAATGTGGCCCTTGTAATGACGAACAAATCTAGCCATGAACAAGTTTAAAATATTCATTAGTTTTTGCAAAAAGCCATTTGTTCACTAAAAACTTGTCTGCGGAAAACTTAATTTCTTTATCTTTAAGTAATCGTACAGCAATTTACAGAAGTGATTTTTCTTCTTCAAGAGTTGCACTATCATGTACACTTAATAACAGAACGATTTTTTGCAGTGAAACTGTTATAAAACGACTTTAAAAAGTGGGTATCTTTTTCCGTATAAAAAAATAGAAATAATTTTGTTAATATGCATCATATCAAATAGCCGTGTGAAGCATTCAAAATTTGAAATTTTTTTTTATTTTTCTATGAATTAAAAAAAAAAGATTATCCTCCGATTAATAGGAGCCGAGATAACAATTTTTTTTTCAAAAAATCAGTATGGCTCTAGTTTTTAAGATTAAGAGTCCGCCAATATTTTGAAACGTTTCTGAGATACATTTCAGCATTTAATTATACCTATTATACTTTTTCATTTTTCTTAAATTTGAGCATATTATCATATAAATATATGTATATTTGAATGTGTTGTTTGCTATTTTACATTTTATTTGGCTATATATTTTAAGTTATGCAAATTTAAATAATAGCATGACATTTTGCTAATGTGATCCTTTATATAATTACGTATTAATTACTCACGATTTCTTTTTTGAGATTTTTATTTCAAAATAATTATTCCTTGAACTAATTATAGCTCTAATATTAATCTATAATTTACGTTAGATTTTTATAGACTACCGAGCTGCTTATATACAGAGTGTTTGGAAAATAATGATAAATCTTTTGCATAGAGACAGAATGAACTAAACTGAGAAGAAAAGTACTCTACCATTTTCGTAATAGTTGACAACATATTAATTGCCGAAAATTGATCTTCAATAATTTTTATTCAAATACTATCAACTTTACAGAAAAACTGCAAAAGACAAAAATTGTTTATTTTCTTCTAGAATTCTACGAAATTTTTTCAAAATTTTTTTATCTACTTTTTAATACTGCATTTTCTCATCTTTATCAATATAAAAAAATACGGTATTAAAAAATTCTGATAAAATTCTTAGAGTTCTATTGAGCTCTACGACGCTTTTATTGAATATAATTGTCAAGTTTTAAACTTAAATATTCATTATTAATCAAGTAAAGTTATCGTGTAAAATGTAACTGGGGTATCACCTTCTCCTTTACTAAATAGTATTAAAAACATATTAAAAAAAAATTACATTTTAAACATTTGTTTTAAATTGTTTAAAAAAAAGTGTTTAATTTAATTTGATGTTTAAAACATATTTTAACATTTGTTTAAAAAAAAAGAAAACAATTTTTAAAGAAAACAATCCTGGAGGGAAGCCGACGCGCAGTCGAGTGGGGAAGATCGATCCGCTCGGCGATTTGCGTGTATTTGACTTCGTTCGTTAAAATTTGCTTAATTAAATTTACATTTTCTCAGCAATAAATTGACATGAAAACCTGATTTTTTTTAAATCTGGGGTAGTTCGACGAAATATAAACAAATAGTTTAACAAATATTTTGCAAAGTAATTATAATCATGAAATTTTTAGCTTTTTGTTCCTTGAATTTTTATTGTTTCGGTTTATTACTAAAAAATCACGTTTGAGTATGGAGTGCATGTCTGATTAACAAATTTAAGTCACATTAAGGGGATGCTGGAGCGAAGGCTGAAGTTAATCAAGGTCGATATTACAGGTTTTTATTTCCAATGTATAAGATGTTTACGCCCTCTGAGTTAATATGATCATGCAGGAAATTCGATCGATTAATTATCGATATTTTTATTCCGTTTCCTACATTACCATTTTAGCAGGGACGTATATTAGGGTCGGTTCCACAAATATAAAATTTATTTTGGAAAATTTTCTAATTTTAAAATTGAGAAAAAAATAAATCGTAATTGAAGTTAATCTTATATTTGTAGAATCGGACTTTAGAAATACAGTTGTATTATGTACACATGCGTGTTCCAATATATATCACCAGTATTAAAAATCTATAATATACATAAAGTACAGTTTTTAACTTTAATAGCTATATCGATACGAAGCCGTAGTAGCACTTTTTCCTTACGTCCAATGTCAATTTAGGTAATAATAATATAATATCAATAAATGAATATGACATTGCACATACATAATGTAATTCTTTTTCATAAATATTCATATATATACATATATATATATATATATAAAATAAAGAGTGCATATATACAAAGAAAAAATGTTGGGAACGTTACAAGTATTTCCTGGACTAAGATTAGCATATAGACGGTATATAACAATAATATATATTATTTACTGGAGTATCTCATTTCTCATTTTCAGTTGTCTTGCTAATTTGTCATAGTTAATTAGCAATTGCTAAGACTCAGTTTCATTTGTGTTATAGCATTGATTAACAGTTAGATGATCAAGATATCAAAAGTGTAAATTTGAATCATGATGGATTGTTCATTGCTAATTTATCAGTTAATTAGTGATTGCTGAAATTGAAGATTTAGTTTTATTTGTATAATAAAGTTGACAAAGCTGTTGGATGTTTACATAATATCTGAAGACACGATAGTGTCTTGGCACTAAGTATATGTATAGTCATCACATTGGTTACGAATTTAATTTTTTCTCTTTTTGTCGTAATCTTTTCAATTATATATCATTGCATTGTGAGTCTAAATCAAATAATATGATAATTAAGATATTTAATATATAATATTTTATGAAATGGTATATACATATATAATATTTTTCTGAATTTTTGATTTCTTTTATATTATTACAGATGCATTTTGCTCCTAAAATGTAGGAACAGAGAATGAATAATAAACTAGCACATTTAATAGCGCAAATAATGTGCAATAAATAACGTTTTGTATAAAGTAATGTGCAATATTACAAAATACAATATTGCAATAGTACAAAATAAATGAAATTTTATAATAAATAATATATGTATAAGTTTTATTATTTTATATTTATTTATTATCATTTTTTAATTTGTCACAATTTTTTAGCATGTATTTAAAATTTAGAAAATAATGTATTTAAAAAACTGGAGGGAATGGCTAAAATATGGCCAATCACAAGTGATACCCGTATAGCGTCATTCTGATTGTAGGCTCTTTAATGCGTTCCATACTCAAACGTGATTTTTTAGTAATAAACCGAAAAAATAAAAATTCAAGAAAGAACAAATTTTCTTAACTAAAAATTTTGTGGTTATAATTCGAGAATTTTTCAACAGCAAATTTAATTCTTCCTTGACAAATTGGTGCCAAACGGAACTCTTAATCTTAGAAATTTATGAAAAGAAGAGCATAAAAAACCACAGCACAAGATATTGTTTGTGATATTTAATTATCATTACATTAATAAAACATTAGACATTTCGGCCACAATCTGGCCATCTTCAGTAAATTCACAATATTCTTAAAACGCAGAATTACATATAGCTGACATTGAATTCAACCGTCGTGTGATACATTGGGTCATCTAAAAAGTATCCGCGGTACTTTGTCACTAGATATATGACCATCAACACACATCTAGTGACAAAAAACCGCGGATACTTTTTAGATGACCCAATAATTATATTATATATAAACGTGTTCTTTCATCATGTGAAGATGCCTCGTACAACAATGTTACAACGCCAATTGTCATACTACGAAATATGTAGAACAAGAATTTCCAGATTCTAATTTAACAAATTAGCTTATCATTAATATCTTCTAATCGAAATGTATGAGAATAGAATCGTTATCTGTTTTATAGCAAAAAAAATGATGAATCTCAAGTACATCCTTTACACAGATGGAAATTTGTCGTGACATTGTGTGTTATTATTTGTTATATCATATATGTTACCACTATTTATATATATAAATCAAAATTGATACCACTTATTTGGTCTTTAATGTATATCATTTCAGAAATTCTTCTTTTCATTAATGATTGTTCTGTATCTAAAATTCTTATGTTATCCCAATCCAATTCATGCATCTCATTCAACTGGGACGTGAAACCACTGACATCTTAGAGGTGGATTTTCTTATGTCAGCCTTATGTTTTTTTATTCGAGTTTTTAATTTCCTTTTTGTTTGATCAACATAAGAAGACTCACAATTTTTTAAATTGTAAACAATTTATTTTATAGACCACTCCATGATGGTCCTCTTTATGCAAAGGATCTTTTCCAGTTTTTATAAATCTATTCATTTTATTTATGGATTTATAAGCGATATTAAAGCCATGAATATGTGAAAGTTTTTTTTTTAATTTTTCCGATACTTTATTTAAATATGGTATTATGAAAAACTTTTTCTTTGAATTAGAGTCGCTTTCGTTATTGTTGTCCTCACGATTTTTATCTAAATTAGTTCTACTTTTTAAAGTTTTTTTTCTATTTTTTATTGTAGAAAAGATGAATTTAAGAGGATAACCATTCATTAACAGAGTGTGAATTAAATCAGAGATGTTTTTTTCCTAAAATTTTGAATGGGATAAAAGCAAAATTCTGTTTAATTGCTCGATGATTACACTCCTTTTATGTATTAACAGATGATTCGAAAAATAATTTAAACATCTCTCTGAATTAGGTTTTTTATAAATATGATTCTTCCTTCTTGTCTCATTAGTTTTTCGTTTAAAAAATTTTTTATGCCGTTTTCATCGTCAAGGCAATCTGTGAATCTAAGCCTTTCATGATATGAATTAAACAATTCCAGAATCCTCTCCACTTCTTTATGCACCGCTAACACAATGTCAACAATATAACGGAAATAAAAAGACGAGATAATATTATTAGCAGTAATAATTTCTTGTTCTAAGTCTTGTAGAACAATATTCGCTAATATAGGAGACAATGGAGATCCCATTGGCATGCCAAAAATTTCTAAATATTTTTTTGTCGAATTAAAAAAATGTAGAGTTAATTATAATCATAATTGCTTTAATAAACTCATGTAAAGGAAACGAAGTCTTGTTTTCAATCAAGTTCTACCTATGCTTTTTAATATTAAATCGGTCGGAATGTTCGTGTACATCGAGACGTCGAATGATATAATAAAAAATTTTTATCGATTACCTTTCCATTGAGTTTATTTATAATATCAAAATTGTTTTTCACGTAACTAAAATTCTTTTTATTACTATTGTCTATAATTTCTTTTAAGAAGGTCGCCAATGGATAAAAAGTAAAAACTGTTTATGCAGCTAACTATCAATCTTAGTGAATGACCTTCCTTATGAATTTTTGGCAGTCCATAAGAACTCAGAAGTTCGCCGTCCGATACATACAATTTTTTATATAAGTTTAGATCGATATACCCCTTGTTTTTCCAATTTTTTAGTAAGTTACTAATTTCCGATGTTATTTTGTTAATGGGATCTTTATTTATTAAATTGTATGTGGTCGTGAAAGTTACATAGGGAAAATGTATGTTTACTGTTGTATTACCTTTATCAGCTCTAGTGATTAAAATGTCAGGATTCTCTGAGATGAATCTTTACTTCTCCTACACCTTCACGTATGATCTTATTCTCAGACGATTTAATGTCACAATTATTTATTAATTTGAGTATTTGAATTGTTTCGTTCCTAACCGTTTTACACATTCCTGATGTTTATCTGCCTTTTCTTAAGAAAGATCTCTCTCACACTTAATAAATAATTCTAAAACTTTCTAAACTTTTGACTTATTTATATATATAGTGGTAACATATATGATATGACAAATAATAACACACCATGTCACGACAAATTTCCATCTGGTAAAGGATGTATTTGAGATTCATCATTTTTTTTGCTGTAAAACATAAGGTAACGATTCTATTCTCATATATTTCAATTAGATATTAATGATAGGTTAATTTGTTAAATTAGAATCTGGAAATTCTTGTTCTACATACTTCGTAATATGACAATTGGCGTTGTAACATTGTTATACGAGGCACCTTCACATGATGAAAGAACACATTTATATATTATATAATATAATTATATATCATACGACGGTGAATTTAATATCAGCTACATGTAATTCTGTGTTTTAAGAATATTGTGAATTTACTGAAGATGGCCAGATTGTAGCCGAAACGTCTAATGTTTTATTAATGTAATGATAATTAAATATCACAAACAATATCTTGTGCTATGGTTTTTTATGCTCTTCTTTTCATACGTTTTGATGTATAAACCACGTTCGTTTTTATGATGTATTAAAAACTAGAGCCACAATGATTTTTTGAAAAAAATTATCTCGGCTTCTAATAATCTTTTTTTTTTAAATTCGTAGATAAATGTCAGATTTCGAATGCTTCACACGGCTATTTGATAGGATACATATTAACGAAATTATTTCCTTTTTTTATACAGAAAAATATATCCACTTTTTAAAAGTATTTTATAATAGTTTAACTGCAAAAAATCGTTTTGTCATTAAGCGTGATAGTGCAACTCTTGAAGAAAAAAACCTCCTGTAAGTTGCTATGCGACTGCTCAAAGATGAAGAAATTAAATTTTCCGCAGACAGGTTGAAAAAATGGCTTTTTGCAAAAACTAATGAACATTTCAGGCTTGTTCAGGGCTAGATTTGTTCATCATTACGAGGGCTACATTTTACGAGAATTTCAAAGCTTTGCGTTTAAATCTCAATGAACAGAGAGTGAGTGAAAAAAAGGTTTTTTTCGGTGTTTTTAATTTTTTTCTACTGAACTAATGGATCATTTTAATGTTTCCATCGTCTCATTTTGTTGATATTTCAAATATCTATATTTTTTATAAAGAATTTTTTTCCATACAATCAATATCTTTCGTTTTATAAGCGAAAAACGTCCTTTTCGCAACTATTCGATTTTTTTCCATATATTCTTCACAAGTCTCGAGTCTCAAACATACGCATTTCTTTAAATACGAAGCACCACTACGATTTGAATGTTAAGATGTTGAATTATTATATATATTCATATAAATTAATTAATTTCAGAAATGATAATTGCATACCAATATAGTTGTCGGATTTTCAACGCAATCAATCTGAAATAATAATAATCCCTCCAAATTTCCCAAATTTAATCTTAAAAAAATGTAATAAATTTATTTCGAAAAATATTATTTTCACGAACCACATCTCAGCAACCAGTGGCGACATCTGTGCGTTCAAACATGCATTTTAAAGGTTGAACATTTTGTTATCATCTGTCAAAGTTTCATTCATTTTGGTTGACATATAACGAAGATATGGCAGTTCATGTTAAACAAGATTTTGGTCGAGGTAGAAATTTTAATATGGAACAAAGAGCAGTGATTAAATTTAACGCAAAACTTGGTAAAAGTGCATCAGAAACATTCCGATCGATGCAACAAGTTTACGGCAGTCAATGTCTAGCTAACTAGTCGTATAGCTGTTTTTGAGTGGCATAAGCGTTTTTTGGAAGGCAGAGAGACCCTTGAAGATGACAAAAAATCAGGACAGCCAATTTTGGTTCGAACACCCGAAATGATCGAAAAAGTACGTGATTTTGTTGCAAACGATCGCAATGCATCACTAAAAATAATGGAGGAGGCTTTAAATATCAGTAGAGAAACGATTCGAACCATATTACATGAAGATTTGGATAAAACGAAGGTTTGTGCGAAGTTTGTTCCGCACACATTAAGAACACTTCATTGATTGTCCGTCAATGTTTGGCTCGAAATCGTATCTCTGGGTTAAACCATCCACCGTATTCACCTGATTTGGCCCCCTGCGACTTCTCATTATTCCCAAAATTGAAATTGAAATTGAAAGGACGCTTTTTTGATAACATTCCGATCATCTAATCAGCTTCTATACAGGCACTAGAGACAATTCCGCAAACTGAGCTAGAACATGCATTTGAATCACTATTGAATCGCTGTAACAAGTGTATTGAAGCCAGAGGAGAATATTTTGAATAATAAAACCAAAAAATATGCATATTGTTGTTTCAATTATGATTTTCAGGCCCTGTCCGGGAACATATTTATCGCACTGTGTATAATAGTTCAACATCTTAATATTCAGATAGTAGTGGCGCTTCGTATTTAAAGTAATATATTTAACATAAATGGTCTTGTTTCTAATCTTATGTTTTTACGCATTTCTTTTCTGATAGCCTTTCGAGACTTTTGTGTAGAGAATGCTGGTTTATAATTTTTTTTCCGATAAAATTCTGCTTCTACTGAATTATTCTTGCTATTCGAGTTTATGAAGGAGAAGTATATTATATAACACGCAAAATCGTGAACAATTAAATATTTCGTAAACTGTTGTGTTTTAATGATTAATACTATTCTGGATTAAGGGGAGGGATACACTATTATTACAATTTATTAAAACTTATATGCTGTTTAGGATGTCTTTTGCCCCTGATATTGATGTCTAAGGCCATCGAGCGGTCGAGATTATCGAGAAAGCATTTTCGGTCGCTTAAAACAAGTGATTATGAGAAGGAGCTCGCTGTCTTGTTCACTCTCAGCGCCGAGGGCGAGCACACGAACATGGGTTCGTGCTTAAGTGTGTGCTACCGATTTCGCCAGATCGCCGTCTGATTCTGTATCGTCACTGTCAACGCAGAGTTCTTGGCTGAGTAGTCAGGAGCCTTAGCGTCGAGTATCATGAGCTTGCTATTCGTTAATTTTGATCACGTGATTCACCAGCTGTTTTTTAGCGAATAGTAAGCTCATGACGCTCGATGTTTGACGTTTGACTCTCCCATGTATTGACACTTTTGAAGAAAATAGTCCATAGATAGGCTGGCTTATACGATTGATAGATGTGATATATACGGATATACGGATTGAGCTTATATTGCGTGTGCGCGTATGTTCGTGCGTGTGTGCATGAGTGTTTTCGATTTCGAAGATCGGAGCCATACTGAAATTTCAATTAGTGCAATCAAGTGTAATATGGTCTTTTTCTTGCAAAGAGTTCGAGGTTCCAAGAACAGCTAGCTAATTCAAAGTCAAAGTAAGTCGCAAGAAATAATATTTTGTCTACATACTAGACCTTTCTTCTCTTCAGGTGGAAAGAAAAGGAAGAAAGATAAATACCTGGAGAAAGTACTATTCAATATTATATCTATATTTCCGCGTTCGTTTATATCCATTTCATTATTTTATCATCTTTTTCTAGAATCGGTTATCAGAACAAAAAACACTACAAATGCTGAATTGGAAAGGTACATGCAAGAGTGGGTGCGATGGACCAATGATACAATAAGAGCATTGCAAAGTAGAAAATAAATTTTATGATATAGATGCAACATATATGATAATATATAATATATAGATTGATGCAAAAATAATCAGTTTTTTCTGTTTTAAACTTTGATGCTTCATTCTATTATAAATGTATAATAACTTAAGTTATATTTATGTCCATATTAATAAATATCATTTTAAAGCGTAGATTTCGCTCTGCTTATTTATGTCAATAATGGTTTTTATTTTGGTTAATAAGGTATGTTATGAGCTGAAATATTATTTAAATCTGAAGACTAAAAATCGACATTATTTTTGCATCAATCTATAGATTAAGAATATAATTATTATAGATATAATTATATTTGTATAAAAAAATATTTATACAGAATGCGTCGCCAAAATCCGGACAAATTTAAATTTAAATTTTCCGCTATATTGTGCCTCCGCCAGAGATTGCTGCTGGCATCCGAGAAAGTCTGATGCTTCTAGTAAACAGCCATATTCTCAAAATGGCCGCGATGTTAAATCGCCGCGAGGTTAAAACCAAGTACGGAGTATAATCGAAGAGCCGCGATCATCGAAAACCTTCGCGCTCAGCAACGGAAATAATTCGCTTTTTTGGATATCCGAGATCAACCGTTTATGACATTGTGGCAAAATATCCGGCTTTTAAACACTTAAAATTATGACTAGCAGCGGTTCGTATCATAGTGCACTGGTTCATACAAGTCATTTGATTTAAAATTGGCTTTCGATATGTTTTAGTTTAAGAAATTCTGGTCTCCCAACAGCCCAGATTTAAATCCCTTGGACTACTACATATGGAGCGTTGGAGTTGAAAGGGTCACAAATAAGTCTCGACATCCCAATGTGACGTCATTAAAGATCACTATTGAGGCAACATTCGTCGGCTCAGGGACAGCGCTACATTACAATGTGCGTGTGAACGTTTCGACCGAGAATAGAGACCGTCATTCAAGCTAATGGGGATATATCGAATAATTTTACAGGAATTCCCTAAGTGTCATGTAAAAGGATTTTTTGTAATATTTAATTTTTCATTAAAAACATTTTGTTTAAAGAAATTGTTCGATTTGTCCGGATTTTGGTGACATTCCCTGCATACATGCTGCCATATATTAATGCATACGCTCTCTCTCTCTCTCTCTCTCCCCTCCCCTTCCCCCTCTCTCCCTCCCTCCCTCTCTCTAGACGATTACTTATCCAGTTCTTAACGATCAAAGTTGATTCAATCAGATAACGCGCAAACGGAGTATGCAGGAGCATACCATGGGTATGCTATGGGACTCCTCGCGCTTGCTATGCATTATCCCGATTGAAAATTATTCTAATTAATTGAAAATTATACTTTTTTACATTAACAAATAAATAAATCAATCAATCAATAAATCAAGTCTGAGCCGAAATTGCCAAAGGAACTTTTAGTTCAAAATTTCGTCCTCTTTCACTCTCTGAAATATTAATTAACTATTATGAAACACTCTGTATACATATTGGTTAATGCGAAGAATATTACTCAATCCTTAGTAGTTAAAAGATTAAGCATACCCGATCAGAGATCGAGAAATCTGGGTTGAACTCTGATTGAGATAATATTTGTCGCAATAAGTTTTTTACTTTATACATAAGATGTTAGTAGCAAATTGACAATTGAAAATGAATTTGTGAGATTATTATTATTTCAAACGTTACGAAATAAAATATATGTTATGTGAAATATATAAAAAAATAGAAATATTTATTTCATCTAACTTTGATCGCTTATAAGAGTTTCTTGTACTTAAATGAGAAAATATATGTATATATAGGAAAATGTATTATATATTTTGTATTGTATCATCACATTAACGTGCTAATTTATTATAAAACAATATTATCGCTAATAATTGTATTCAAATATTTATTATATAAATTTTTCTAAAAAGTTCATTCCTGTATAACTGATTATATTGTTTTATACAATTTTACATGAGTATATTGTGCTTTTCGGGAAATAAAAATTTATTATAATAAGACCTCCCAGCTAACCAAAATTGATAATAAGTTATCGAATAATCAATTTCTGGATAGTTAATGTTTTTACTTCTGTGTTAACTTATTGGACACTAATAACTATAAGATATTTTTCAGTCATCAATGCTCCATAACTTGACAAAGAAGTGGAACATTAACCATACAGAAGTTGATTATTCGATAGTTTTTCAATTTTAATTAACTGGATTAATAATAGTTGATTATTTTCGAAACAATAGTCGATTATTAGTCGACATTCAGATTTGATTAAAAAGACTTGACTTCTCTAGTTATAATTGACTTTTAGTCGACTTTTGATCGACTTCTTTTTGAATTCATTTGTCAAATATTAGTCGACTGTTAGTCAACATTCGGGTTGACTTTGAAATCGATTCTTGACTTCTCCAGTTAACTTATATTCGATTTCGTGTTGTTTGGGTAAATATTTGTTTCTAGATAAGTATTTCTTATCGTTAGAGAACTCAAGCAGAATTTGCTAAAATCGAATTAATTGACAGTTTAATTTTTTGACTAATTTACTTTTTATGTTATTTTTTTCTTAATCATTTTTGTCATTTTCCGATACAAAACATTACAAAAAAAATTTTCATTAAGTAGTAAATAGGTTTGGTAAATTAAATAATGCTGTTACTGTGTGGTTACTTTTTATTATAATAATTTAGTTACAAATGATGTTACAATTTTCTATGACTTAACAATAACTAACTAAACGTTAAGATTGTGCTGAAGTTAGGAGAGTGATTTTTAAAAAGTAATCCGTCACCATATATACAATATTTACTAAAATGAAAATAACAAGTAAAAATAACGCATTGCCTTGTTACAAATAATCAGATACAAGTAACGTTACACCTTTTTAGTAATGAATTTTCTGTGCGTGCATGCGTATATGTGTTTGTGTGAGACTTCTTCAATTTATTATAAGTAACGAGTGACTTCCAATTCTGATGTTACCGTTAATGTCATAAAGTTCGCAATATCAAATTGTTATTATAACGAAATAACGATAGAAAAAGTAATCAATGTTCTCTGTAATCAATGCATATAAAAAATATAAAGTACCGAAATACATAATGATGATAAATAATAGGTTCAAATCATTTTCGTAATAAGATAAAAATTTTTGGCTGATATGTTGAATATGGGAAGCAGCATCGATGACTATGACATATGTTGTCAAGACCACGATCCTGAGTAACCACCATCAGGTTTTAGCCTTTGCTCGTCACTCATTAAAAAGTTATGAACAAAAAAAGTTTGAAAAATGATGTCTCTCTTCTATCATATGAAACAAAAATTTTTTGCTTTAAAGTATATTTTACAATTTTCAACGCAAAGCGACTCTGATCCAATCTCTCCTCCAGCAAAGGGGCACACGACTTCCACGCAAAGCAACTCTTACCCCACCTCCCCCCTAACAGATTTATATAAGAAATTATATTAAAAAAATATTTTATGTTGTTAAAGCAGGGCATTTGTTTCACCGAAGCAGTTGTGTCCAAAAGTTAAGTCATCAAATTATTTCATTAATGAACTTTTTTTGTTAATAACTTTTCAACGAATAACGAGCTAAAACCTAATGGAAGTCACTCAGGGTCATGAGCTTGACAACATAAGGTCAGAGTCATCGGTTTCCCTATTCGGTATATTTACTAAATATTTTATAAACAATATAACATATTATACGACCATATATATGTGATAACACAAACTATAGAAATCAAAGCCTTACACGGTTTAGCTGGATCTTAAATGCTTATATGATTTTTGTGTGAATTTATATACTACGTATGTAGTCCCCAGAAACGCGCGCGAAATGATTTTTCGGTCTTTGAAAACGCTAAGTCTATTAAACTACCGCAATATTATCACGAGTTAAATTGACTAGTAATTTAACAAATATTTGATGCAATTCGCATCTTCGAAACGATCTTAATAATGTTGATTGATATATTAAAATCTGTAAATAATTAATTCTTACGAAAAATATTACCTCCCCGCGCGCGAAAAATATTATTGTAGATTCTAATACACAGTTATTATTGATATATTAACTTATATCAGGATATAAATTCGGAAAGTTCTTGGTTAAATACAAGAATCCCACAAATATCAAACTGCTATAATTTTAGAAAAGTTTGATCCTTCACAGGATTACTGTTAAAATTTCAGACAGATGTGTTCATTAGTTTTTTGTTTCGGTCGTGTCAAGCAATCAGCTTTTGATTTATGACAATGTGTCTATTCACATTTTTTCAATTGCAGACGCAAAATTCTACAAATTGGTTCCGCAAGCATCGTATTTTACCAGAAATTGATAATCGAAGTACTTCTGGCAATAAATTAAAAATAGTCAGCTCACAATGAACGCCTCTGGCAATAAATTAAAAATAGTCAATCTCCGATGAGCGCCTCTGACATTGGATCGTAATTAGGCAAAGCACAATTTATTGTTATAACATTAACCATATCACTTGTATGATAAAAGTGATATGGTTAATGTAAGTATTTTCACAAATGACATAAAGATACTAACCTTTCCCATTCTGGCTTTATAGAGTGCCTTTCAACAAGAGACACAGTGTGATACAGTATGACACGGTGCATCATTAGTCTTGTTGTTCGCCAATACAAGTATGAGATAATTACTGTGTTGTACTGAGTGAGTCGCTTGTTAGAAAGCATCCATAACCTTCTTTTACCAAAGGTAGACAATTTTCTACTACTATATTTTTCCTATTTTGTGGACACAAAACATTATATAAATATAGGCACGCACGCACGCACGCACGCACGCACGCACGCACGCACGCACGCGCGTGTGTATGTATATCTATATGTATGTATATGTATGTGTATACACACTATTGTATATACACATACATATATATATATATATATGTATATATGTATTTTATATATACATGCATCAATAATTTACTAAATAAAATGTATGTAAAAGACAAAACAGTGTAATTAAAATTATTATCTTCATTTGTATTCATATGTAAATGATATGACATTTCTTGTTTATGAAGAAATTATTTCAACAAAATTGAAATAACTTATTTATTTTATCTAATATCTTATTTATTTTATTATTATTTTTCTTCTCAAAAGAGAAAATTTTGATCAGGGCACGTAAGAATATTTATTGATATGCGCCTGAGTAGTCGATAATTCAGATTATTTCTATGATTCGGCGACGCATGACAGCGCCGCTGTCGGAATATCGCAGACCTAAAATGCTGCTCGGTTTCATGGCTTCATGTCAATTTCACTCGTAATATACAAACGAAATTTTCGGAGACTCTTTTCTCTTATACTAAACCTCGTTTCTAAAAGCATAAGATTGTTCTTTTAGGTTCTTTGCAATTCGCTAGCTATTTTTTTATGAATGCAAGGTCTGAAACTCTTATATGCAGCACATATTGTGACGTGTTGACTACAGAAACCGATAACAAAACTGTGTCTTCAATTTTCTTTCGTTTTTCGTATTCAATTGTAGCTGGCGACTTGCGTTGTTGTCGATACTTTAATTGTGGAGAAGGATTTTTCAATCCATAAACACAATTAAGAGGAAAGAATCTTTAATAATTAATGATAAAACAGGACAGTCCAGCATCCCTTTAAACTGAAATTCGGCGTATAAATAGCTCGATTTATACCTATTTGTATTGAATTAATTTTCTGTTAATTAACGACGTTACAGAGTTATCTATTAAATTATTTTATTAGTTCTTCGTTATAGATTTCGGGTCACCTTTCCTGGCACGATGACGCGCACGACACGAGTCCTGCGTGATTGACTCGCGCCGGTAAACACGTGCAAACCGCGTGAGCGCAGACGACGCACTCCACAAGTGAAAAGAAAAATAAAATATAATTTTAATGACGCGCCTCCTTTGGATACTTTACATGATAAATGGTTCATCAACTTGAGTGGCATTGACATTCCCTTAGAGGTTCGGTACCTGTTACAACTCGGTTGTAATATTTGGGCTTCCTATCAATAAATATAATAAAGACAGTACCTTGATTGAATTCATTAAACATATCGAACACAATATAATTGGTCGTCCTAACAATATTATTAACTTTGTCAGGAATAATTCCTTTCCATTACTCAATAGATTCCACAACAATTTTCCTTCTCCTACATTTACTGACCAATACTTATGCTTCTGTTAATAAAGATCCAAGTAAAAAATTGATTCAGGACCTACGCACTTTGTTGGTGAGATGGAAGCGGGATCATTTTATTGACGAACAAACATATCGTAGATTACTTACAACTGATGGTGTTATACCTAGAGCTTATGGTTTGACTAAAATACATAAGAATAGTAATCCGTTGAGAATGATTGTTTCATCTGTTAACAGTTCATTATATTATTTTTCTCTTTTTTTGCATCATTTAATTAGTGATAGTATACCAAAAGCTCCTAGTTACATTAGAGACAGTCTCCATTTGGTTAAGCATTTAAATGGTATTGTTTTTGATCCTGAATATGTATTGGTTTCATTGGATGTAGTATCTCTTTTTATTAATATTCCTATTGAGCTAGCATTAAATAGTATCGATAGAAGATGGGTTTACATCTCGGCGAAGATAAGCATCTCAAAAACGATTTTATTATTGCTGTTAGATTTATTTTAGATTCAACCTTTTTTATCTTTAATAATAGAACTTACAGACAGGTGTTCGGCACTCCGATGGGTTCACCGTTATCTCCGATAATCGCTGACATTGTAATGCAAGATCTAGAAGAAACAGCTTAAAAAATTGTTAGTACAATCTTTGTTTTATTTTAGATATGTAGACGATATTCTTTTTGCGCTTCCATCTGATACTATCAATGACACTTTAAATATTTTTAACTCTTTGCATACGAGATTGCAGTTTACGTTGGAGGTTGGTACAAATGGCAGATTAAGTTTTCTTGATACAATGCTTGTTATAGATAATCAGAGAATTATATTTGATATTTATCATAAAAAGATGTTTTCCGGAAGGTTTCCTTAATTTTCATTCTAATTATCCTCTTTGTCATAAAAAAGATACTATCATCAATTTCATTGACAAAATTATAATATTATCACATCCACGGTTCCAACAAAAAAATTTGATAGAGGCTATTCATACTTTTTTAAACAACTGTTATCCTCTTCTCTTTATTTTCTCTACAATTGAACGTAGATTAAAGTTTCATACACATAATAAAGATATTACACATTATTAACGTGAGAAAGACAAATATTTTACGATTCCTTATGTCAAATCTATTTCTGAAAGTTTCCTTGCCATCTCTAGTATGTTTCATTGTAAATTAGCCTTTTCTATTCCCAACATTAAAAAGCTTTATTAAGAGAGGAAAAGATAAGCTTGATTTTCTATCCAATCAAAACGTTGTTTATAAGATCTCCTGCGATGATTGTGAGGCGAATTATGTTGGCCAGATAAAAAGAAAATTGAGTACGAGACTACGCGAACATATCTCTGACATTAGAAAGAATACGGGTTCTCCTACTGTCATAACTGATCATCGAATTAATTTTGATCATAATTTTAAACGGAACGATGTGAAAATTCTAGACTGCGAATTTTCTTATAATAAGAGATTGGTATCTGAAATGATTCATATTAAAAGACAGAAACAGGGTCTTAATAAACAAAATGATATCGAATCGTTACCTGAAACCTACT
Source organism: Acromyrmex echinatior (assembly GCF_000204515.1). The sequence goes on from NW_011626928.1 coordinate 63,076, forward strand.
CACAGATCATCCAATCACTTTCTCCTTCTTAACTGCTTTCCTTCCTTATCCATCTCTTCTCTCCCTACTTTCTCTCTCCTCTACTTTATTTTCTCCTTCTTATATTCCCCTTCCTTTTTTAGTTTTTCATTTCAATCTTCCTGTCTTTATATGTCGTATTTCACTTTATCTTAGCTTCCTAGAGAGATGATCAATTTTGATTCCCATCGCATTGTCTAATCGATACTACACCAATTTGACACATACTAAGATATTTATTCTAAATTTATTTGTACTAAACTCATTACACAATTGTATATTAAATATACAATGAATGACGATATTTTACTCTTTCTCTATCGACATTAATAATTCTTATGTACATGTCTTATAATATCAAAAATAATTTTCGCCTCTTTCTATTAATTTTAATTTTATTAATTGCGATTTGTTTTGTACCTTTCTTTTTATTATTTGCGACTCGATTGTATTTTTCTTATTTCTTTTATTTATTCCGTTCGTTAATTTATTATTACAATTTGTACTTGCTAACAGAAACATGTTCGTCCTTTTGCACATACACAGTTCGAAGGAACACATTGGTGTCAACTACAATCATTTGTTTGATTTTCTCTCAATTTGGAGCGATTTTTATAATTATATTGCGTCCGTATGCGAATTTTATTTAATTTCTATATGTTTTATTTACGTTACATTTCCATTTTTATCTTGTCACATTGAAAATGATCCAATAGGGATTGAAACGTTTGTTTTTGTTCACTTACTGACTGTCAAATTATATTTTACGTTTTTTAATTTCATGACATGTTTTATTTCATTTTTTAATCATTTAATGCAGATTGTTATTTTGTGTTGATTGTTTTAGGCTCGTAGCCCTTTATTCTTTTCATTTATTTTAATTTATTGAGCCTTATTATTTTCATAATAGAAATAAAATAGTTCACCTAATTGTGACTTAAATTAACAACAAATTTTACAATATACGAACAGCTGTACATAACAATATTTTGATTTGTTATATTATGTATTTTTGAAATGTATTTCAATTCGTATAAAAATTCCAAGAAATATTTTCGGCAGAATTATGTTTTTGTATTTTATTATGCTTTATAAATTATAATAACACCATATCATTTTACATTTTTTTTCAAAATTGTTTCATTTATCGGCATCTTCCCTTTTTAATTCTTTGTTGAATTCAGAATGAATTTTACTATAGTCATACGATAAGTATTGTAGATTTGTTCACATTGCATGAATAAAAATGCTCCTAATATAACTCTTACTCACTAACGAGCACGTTGAAGTGAGTAGGAGCATGTTAGAGCGTGCGAAGCGGTCATATGTTGTCTAGGCAATACATGATAAAAAGAGACCAAATCTGCGTTCAATGTGCATTCAACGAAGATAACAACTTCAGTCGTAAGGTCATAATCACACTATAGATTGCCAGTTACAGTTTGTCGGTTCTATTTTCATTAATCATCTTGCAGCTAACCTGCACTCGCTGCATTATGATTGGCTAAAATAGAACCGACAATCATAAATCGTAACCGACAACCTGTAGTGTGATTACGGCTTAAGATTGGCTAAATTGTAATCTGAACAGTCAGCGAACATGCGAGAGGACAGAGAATTGGAGAGAAACGCTGCAAACTGAGACTTGCACACCATGTAATTCTTCCAGTTTTTCACTATGAATTGATATTAGTACCAACCGTTGCAGAAATAAAGGGTGCTCATATTACCTGCATAATACCCACTGTTCATAATATCCAATCTTACCTTATATGTAATCAAATATTATTATTAAATATAATTCGTTTATGGCTTATCTTTTATCTTCTTATCATTTAATGCATAAAAATCCTTTAAAATTAGACGTAGTTAAGTTCACATACACCCGAGAAATATTTAAAATTTTAGCGAAAATAAAGTCTGCTATGAAAAAATTTCTTTCTACTTTTTAATTTCATTTTTTTGATAAAAACATCTCCTTTCTTTTTGTATCATCGCTTCACGAACACCTCTGCACGCAATATATCCATTATAATATTTCTATGTGATCGTCCATTTCCTATGTGAAAATCCACATGTTTTAAAAGGAATTATTTTGTACAAAAACTGTATGATCTATATGCAAATGATTTACTTAAAAAAAATTAGAAACCGATTTTTTCAAGTCGTACAAAACAGTTTCTTATAAAATTATATTAATTTAAATTTTTTTTGCGTAATATGATTCCTGTAATTATTTGGCATATATAAAAGTATTGAATTAGAATTATTTAAAAAAATCAATAATATGTAAAGTAAATTTATTTAAGTTTGCAAAATATAGGACAATATTTACAGTCTATTCTTATCCTAAGACTGTACTTAAGACAGTTTTAAATATAAGAATCGAACAAGTATCGCCTATGAAGTTCTTCTTATTTTTACTCGAAACAAAGGTAAACATAAGAAAAATTATATGTTGCAGATTTGTTGTATCGGTCGAAACAAACCTAAAGAAGAGCGCGCACATCATTGCATCATATTACAGTGAAATTGTACAGTCATTCTCTCAGCGTCGTTATGTACAGGATGTACCAATGAGTGCTTTAATACGTTTCTTCAAATGTGCTACGATTCTCCTTGGTCTACAAATAATCACCCGAACAACTGACACCATCAAACATTTGTTAAACGTCCTTGATGACCAAACTACGATTCCTTTATTAAAAGTATGTCTTCGGATAAATTAAAGGCTGAACTTCACAATGTCCGATTACTGTGTATTTTGGTAAAAAAACTTCAAATGATGTCAAATGAATGCTTGTAAATAGATTTTCACCGTCATGAAGATTTAATGCCAAAAATGTTTATACGAAGTTATGTATCGCTGAAATGAAGTTTTGTAAATGTTGCCTCGTGCCTAGAGGCGCACGACCTTCCACGCGAAACGAGGTCCACCCCACTTTCTTCCCCCTGTTTAGGAACGTACGACTTTCTGCGCGAAGCGAGTTTCATCGTACTCTCCCTCTACCCTCCTCCAGCCAAGGGACGTACGACTTTTTACGCGAAGCGACTTTCATTCCATTTCCTCTCCCCCTTGCCAAGGGATGTGCGCTTTCTGGGCGTGTGACTTTATCCTACTTCCTCCCTGCTAAGGAGCGCTTAATTTTCCACACGAAGCGACTTTTATTCCATTTCTTCCCTTTTCCAGGGGTGCATGTAAGTGGAATAAATCTTCTTGGAGGTAAAGGTCAATATCAAGGTCACTCAAAAGTGAGCTGTGTAAAGGTAGTCCATTCGGGCGTTATATATTAAATATAACTTTATTTAAACGTTAAGGACTCCGAAAAAATCCATTTTCTTTAGATTTTTCTGAAACTTACAAAATAAGCTTATTTTAGTGTCTTAAACACATGTGCTTTAAAACTCAATACCTGATGTGGAGCGGGATTAAAAATCGAGATATTCCACTTCAAAATTGAAGCATTTAAAATATATATACATATATATGCACACACACACACACACGCACGCACGCACGCACGCACGCACTATATATGTACATATATGTATACATATATATATATACACATATATATATACATAAGTATCCCTATCTAAAGCTTATTCGAAAGTGGTCTTTTTATTCACTGTAAAAAAGTTATCTTGATAATTTTTTTAAACAATGAGATATAAATCTTGACATCATAAGGAATATGAAATTTGTCTGAATATGGTTTTTGGTATTCGTTTTTAAGAAATCATTGAATAAAGTAAATAGCAAAGTCATTATTTTTTCGGCGGCAGTAGCGAAGGCGGGAGGGATTTTATATTGTATAAAAAACTTGTATAAAAACATTAACTTATGGAATACCTTATACTATATAAAAGTTTAATAAATTGTCATAAAAATTTTCATAATGATGAGCACTCATTAGATTGAGCACAATTGTAATCGGAGAAAATCCTTTTTATTGATGAAATTCCATTTAAGAGCATTCATTTGACGGCATTTGAAGTATTTCTGCCAAAATGGAAATCGTGGGATCTTTTCGGAAATTTATCCAAATTAAATTAATACTATTAAATATAAATTATAAGAATCTCATTTTAAACCGTATATGTGAGAACACAATCGATAAACTAGAAGTCTATAATCGAAACTGGATCCTTAATGCTAAAATAATGTAAATTATATATTATATAATTAAATATAGGCACCATTCCAGGTCATAAATTGAACGAGTTATATTAAGTGTAATAATGGGATATCTATTTTATTGAACTATAAGTTTTAAAGATAGGTTTCGACTTTATTTACAAGGGGAATCCCCAAAATGGTACCTTTGGATTTTAATGTCAATTTTTTTAGTAACTCCGCAGATCAGAAAAGAAATCACCGTGTTCGGTGATTTTTCCAGATAGCTCTTAGTTTTAGAGTTTTTAAATTTTGAAAATCGGCTGCGCTTTGGCGCTTGACGGTAGATGAGCCGTCTCATTGATATGCTTCGCAAGCAGATTAGCTTAGGTGCTCGCGTTGGGAATCGAAGGATGCGAGTCGTAATTTTTTTTTACTTATTTATTTATTTTATTTGTTCGTGAATTTTAATGTATTATTTAATGTAATATTTTATTGAAATTTTAATATATCTCCATATTATGAGTACATGTAAATAAATGTAAATGTACGTGTGTATGTAAATGTAAATTTACGCTGTTAACATACGTAACCAAACGGAGAATCAATATATTGACATAATTAGATAATGAAAAGAAATTAGAATAAGAGAGTAAAATATAATAAATTGAAACTTTATTGCAATATTTGTATAGAATGTTATTTATAAAACTCATTTATTTATAACTTTGTTTTAACGTATAATGGTTAGGATGATACATATCATAAAAGCACACGAAATATAAGAATTTTTTGCAATTTGTACATTGACTGAATGACGTTATGCTGCACGCACAATTATTTTTCTATATATCTGGTGGAAAATATATCTGGTTTACATTAGAAAACAAATTTCTTTCAGAGAGTAATTTTGATACATACCATGTGTATTCAATCATATTATTGAAATATCTGATGATAGTTGTGAATGTATTAAGAATGAATGTATTAAGAATGAATCTTGATCCCATCTTCTCGGGATGAAAGTTGACGGTTTTGTTGTAAAATATGCGTATAGTTTTATATTTATTTGATGAAATTTTTTTGATGAAAGTTTCGTCGAAATCGTAAGAGGAATCTTGGATCTAAGGCAAGCCGTAGCTATCGAAATACGTTCTTATTCCTTGATGTAGAAGGCGACTCAGTGTTGACCAGGTCGATCATGATCGTTCGTGTTAGCGATAATGGCAGTCGATCTCGTCCACACCTTCGGGAGTCGAGCAAGATAGACCCCCGCATATCGAACACTGAGATGATATAATGCATTTAAAACTTCCAGCGAATTTATTTCTCATTGTCGGAGAGCGTGAGAAAGGAAATGTTTGCGTAAATTCCAAATGTATCTCTTTTGCCGGCGTGTGCGATGTGGAGCTCTAAAAAATGCTCGACGTTTGTGAGACGCTAGTGTTAGCTTTATCTCTATCAATCGAATTTTGGAAGATCTTTTTTCTCCTCGTCTGTCTCTTGTTTATCCTCACTCTAGTTCTAGTCTTTTCTGTCACGATATTTTTCTTCCACGTTTTAATGTTGCGACTGATATCGTGTTTCTGATTTTTAAATAGTATTGAAAAATTCCCACTGTCCGTTTTTTCGCTCTCGACGTCGCTTCGATTTTTTGAGGGAGGGCTTTCGTAACTTGAATTGCTGCTTTTCGTATAGAATCAACGTTTCAATTTGTAAGCATTGCGTAAGGCGCAATGTGATTCGACGTTGGTTCGAAATCTGTGATGCGTGTAGCGTTGTCCATGACCTTCAAAATGGTAGATTTTTGAAAGCCGGAGAAATTCCTTCCAGATTATATACGTTTCTAGAGAACAGATTACTCAGATAACGTGCTTTCTCTTGTCCTCTGATATAGATGTAGCGTGTCGTGTAATGTCACGCAGATATATCGTAAAGTTTTTTGGATTGACGTCTCCATCGAACCATCCGATTCCGTGATAATTTCGTATAAGCCAGTTTTCTCGTCTTACTCTCTCGGGTAAATCGTCAAATGGATAAGGTGACGTCATAATCCAGTGTCCGATCGTCGCATTAATCGCTAGAACGCGACTTCTTTCGGAATAAAGTTTTCTTCGACATCGCGAAAACCTTGTCGATGACTATATCCATTATAACATTCGAATCTTCGCTACTGTTTTTATGTCACGAAATGTTGGCATCGGTGTCGCGAACAAGACTAAAACTTTTACGTCATTTTGCGCCCAATTAGATGAGAAAAAAATGTAGTGGGGGAAAATAATTTTCTCGTGGAAGCCATAGGGCTAACCGAAAAAGTCAACAACGACTTGACGCGAGAAGTCGATTTCTAAAACGTTATCGAACTCTGCATAGACGATATAATTAATAGTCACGGAAAGAGCTTTTTTGAATCTCATTTCTAATCATAAGCTTCCGGGTTTTATGAGATTCCAATGTTCTTCGCAATTAGCGAATAGATCTGGAATAAGATCGAAAGCAAAAAGAGTATAGCCGTTGGCGTAATCGTTTCTACTTATAGAATTACCCTCGTTCAGAAAGTGAATGCCGAAAGTGAATTCCCGAGAATAATGTGTGATAAGCTTCAATGTAGAGTGGCTCGTCTTTCAAAAAATTTGATTGTATTGGTTTACTGGGAATTTGCATGCCATCGGCGTAAAGAAATTTATTCCGTAATTTTTGAAATTAAACGGGTTCAATTTTCTATCGCTATCATTAAACGCCTTATTATTGACAAAGCTGATTATTATTCGTTTCGGCAGCTGTCTAAGTATTGCATTGTCTATTGATTTTCCCGTGTATCGTGAATATTTTAACTTCGACTCTCGTAAGGGGATACTTAGCGGTAGTTTTACTCAGCATTCTAGCGTGTGCGAGTAGCACACCCAGATTTATTTTTGCTCTTTTTACGATTAGACTGGCGTCAAGAATTGGCGTATTTTTTATATTGGCGTATCGTTTTACTCTCCATAAGACAAAATGAATCTTTCAAACGTACGAGTCCCATTCTAACTTCTACTCTGTTAATTAAAAATTTATCTTGATTGAAAACTTCGCAGTGAAGATGACCAATGAGATCTAGCGCATGATTTCCTTGAATGTATTGCGCGCGTCTCTCGAGCGTTGTATTCGAATTTAACGAGTCTAACGTGTCGTCCATGTAACCGGGGATATCCGCGTCACTTAAGCAAGAAGTTAGGGAAGTTTTTGCGGGTGAAGCATAATTGAATAACGTCTCGATATACATGCGGTACACCTAAGCGTTGTTTGGTGGTGATACGAGTTTTTGATTGAAATATTCGTCGATTTGAACATGGAATGCAGTAAATGATTTATGAGTTCTAGTTTTACCCCGCTGTCTGATGCGATCGATGTGTTCTCCCCGCGTTCGTTTTCTACGCGTATGCGAAGGCTCAACATGATGTGAGTAAGATTCAGATAGTCTTTTCCATGTCTGGTATGACGAATTCTATAGGCGAGTCATTCGCGAACGAAGTTACGAGTTTGTAATAAATCCATTGCGAACTATTAATGTTGGTTTGCGTAGGAGGTAGAGAGAAGAGATCGAGTTCGCTCTTTATACACTCGCTACGAGTGCATATAAAGAACGTGCTTTTTCTCCAGCCATGAATTTCTATCTCAATTAAGAGAATATGTTGGATGCGTCACGTTTCTTGACTCGATGTTTCCTAGCGGATGATTTTTTTTCATGCAGCACGAATTTTTTTTTCTTCTTCGTTACTTTTTTGCTCTTCTTCCCTGTGGTACTTCTCGATGATTTTCTTTTGACCCCCCCCCCCCCGATATATAGAATGCACGATACGTCTATCTCGACCATCGAATGGAAACTGAAGTGCTGCGGATTTCGCGGATATTTTATATCTAGACCTCACCAGGGAACTTTTTTTTTTTTTGGCTTTTCTTTTCAAATTACCCCTCGATTCCGCGAGCCAACTTTTGACCGCTTCCTTTAACGGCTTATTATTTTCGACGTCTTCTATCACGTTAATTCCAGTACGTAAACCTTCTTTTCCGATACGTTCGCGTACGAAAGAAAGTTATTGCTTACGTTTAAAGTGCAGCGTTACAGTTAGCGTACCAAATTCGAATGGAATTTTATTTCCAAGATGATCTCTTGTATCTATTCCGATCGTTCTGAAATTCGTTCGTAATGGGATATAATTTGGAAATGAGAAATGCTTCAAATTTGTATCAAATGTGTAATTATGACTGCGTATCTTGATCGGTACTATTCTGAGAAAAGGAGTACGCACATCATCTGTTATAGAAGCCGCACAAATATCACAATACCGGATGTCTCAGAGCACCCGTACCACCCTTTTAAAAGGTAGGAATGTGTTTGTACAAAAAAATGGTTCAGACAAAATTTGCAGGATTTCGGGAGATCTATCTGATGGTGACCTTGAATTTTACCTTGAGGTCGACCTTGGGCATAACTCAAGGTCAAAGTACCGTTTTACAAATGTAAATCCTTATTCATGACATCACAAATGAAAATAGCGGAAAATTTTACGTCCGAATACGTTATCAAGCCTAGGTCAAAATTACCCTTAGAGGTCATGTGGAGGTCAAGTTACTTTTAAAGCACCCGTACCAACCTTCTAAAAGATATAGATGTGTTTGTACAAAAAATAGTTCAAACAATACTAGGTATTTACATAGCTATGATGCATCCATCTGCTGGTGAATTTGAATTCTATCTTTAGATTCATTTGTAGTCGTGTACATCGATTTTTAAAGATTCCTAATTATCAAGATCTTGAACAGTCGATGCCGCCTGTGTCAGCGTTACCCAAGATGTACCACGTGGAGGTCACAAGGTCGGACTTACACCTCGTCGGGGTGCTTTTTTAAGGTGGTTCCCCTTGCCGTCACCTTTGTTCGTACGCATGTGTTCAGTCTAGATTTTCGAAGTGTCCTCCACGTGCATGTATGCAGGCTGTTATTCTTCGTTGAAAATCATCCGTCACCCGACGAATTTCGACAGGATCTAGAGACTGAAT
>NW_011626928.1:73470-100568 GCF_000204515.1 Acromyrmex echinatior
TACGACTTCAGAAGACATGAAGAACAGAATTCGAGAAGCCATTCAGTCTCTAGATCTTGTCGAAATTCGTCGGGTGACGGATGATTTTCAACGAAGAATAACAGCCTGCATACATGCATGTGGAGGACACTTCGAAAATCTAGACTGAACACATGCGTACGAACAAAGGTGACGGCAAGGGGAACCACCTTAAAAAAGCACCCCGACGAGGTGTAAGTCCGACCTTGTGACCTCCACGTGGTACATCTTGGGTAACGCTGACACAGGCGGCATCGACTGTTCAAGATCTTGATAATTAGGAATCTTTAAAAATCGATGTACACGACTACAAATGAATCTAAAGATAGAATTCAAATTCACCAGCAGATGGATGCATCATAGCTATGTAAATACCTAGTATTGTTTGAACTATTTTTTGTACAAACACATCTATATCTTTTAGAAGGTTGGTACGGGTGCTCTAAAAGTAACTTGACCTCCACATGACCTCTAAGGGTAATTTTGACCTAGGCTTGATAACGTATTCGGACGTAAAATTTTCCGCTATTTTCATTTGTGATGTCATGAATAAGGATTTACATTTGTAAAACGGTACTTTGACCTTGAGTTATGCCCAAGGTCGACCTCAAGGTAAAATTCAAGGTCACCATCAGATAGATCTCCCGAAATCCTGCAAATTTTGTCTGAACCATTTTTTTGTACAAACACATTCCTACCTTTTAAAAGGGTGGTACGGGTGCTCTGAGACACCCGATATATGAACATTTTAGCTCGTCACAAACTATAGAGTTCACTATTCCAGTAATCATATGTTGTTGTTCCGTCTTCTTATTAAATCCGTAAGTAAAAAAAGTTTTCTCTTCTGTCTCATTGGAATTAGGTTTACGTATCGCGAACTTGGAATAAAATTGGTGTTTACTAAAAATTGCTGCTGAGAAACTTAGCATCGTAGAAGATTATCGGAAAAGTTTATATGATGTAGCATTTTACATTTCTCATCACAGTTAATACTTATGTAGACTTTGTCGCTCTTTGCTGTTCAAAATAAAAATACGATTCGGCATCTTTACACGAGATATTAATCGCTTCAATAAGTTATAAGATGGATATCATTGTAAATTCCATTATGAAATATAATTTCTTTATCCGTAAACAGGCCATTCGTCCCCTCATCGGGTTTAACATCGACGAATCTGATCATATTTTCGTTATGACGTATGTGTAAAACGGTACAAGGAAATTGAATCTCGCTTATTGCAACCTTCCATTATCCGTGCAACACTATAGAGTGAGGTAATTCCGTGATGAAGGACGACATTGTATTATCCAGAAAATGATGCATATTGCTGTTACTCAGAAGTATTAGAAGAAATTGTTCCTCCTCCATCGCGAAGAAAAATTAAACTCGATGCCGAAATCCAAGTATCAAACTTACTGGGAATAACCGCGCCAGCTAACTAGCACTTACTTATTAGCTTCTTGTCACCTACTCTTTATCACGCGATCGACAATAAAGTCTTCTTCCTGTTTTTCTCAACTGGAGCTAATTCTTGCTAAAAAATACTATCTATGACTTCGTTTGCTAAATCTCACAATTCGTACACGTGAGGGTTTTGTCAATCGAGAACACAATAAATTTGAAATATTTCCTCGCTCCACTTAGTGGAGCCTCGTAATCTTTCTTGAAGGCAGCTTTCGCTCTATTCATACGAACGAGATTTCTGACACGATATTTAATCTTTCATTTCTTTAATATTTTGTTTTTTCTACGACGTGCTATATTTGCACGAGCGATATGTGCGTTACTACCGCAGGTTGCATTCTCGGACGAGTGATGCGTGTGATTCTAAGCGCATACAATGTCCTGTAGAACATTGATTTAGCGTTGCGTATTTTTATGTGTGAAATAACGCCACATTCGCTCCTTCAATGTTCTGTTGAAGCGCTCGACGATAGCGGCTTTAATGTCCGAATTGTGAGTTGCTTGAAAACAAATGTCGTTTTTTTTTAAGAAATTTCTGCATTGGCGCGACAAATTCTTTATCTTTGTCCGTTTGTAAGTATACAGGTACTCGTCCTTCGCTTTTCGCAAGAACGTATTGAAAAATTTTTAAACAATAATTAGAAATTCAGAACAAGGCTAATGAGAGTCTAACGCTGATGTAAGAGCGAAAAGTTAGGAGATGCAGATAATACTCAAGTATTGGTGGTTATCTTCATTTATTGTATTGTTATTGTATGTTACAATAAATGCAATACAATAAATGAAGACAACTGCCAACACTTGAGTATTATCTGCATCTCCTAACTCTTTGTTCCTAACTCTTACATCTGCGTTAGACTTTCATTAGTCTTGTTCTGAATTTCTATTTATTGTTTTTAAGATTGAGAATCCTTATTTATATATTTATATATTATATAAATTTATGTAATTGAATTATTTATGTAATTGAAAAACTTTTATCACGCTGTTGCTCGTTTTATCAATTTCGAAATTTTTCGTAATAATATCTATGTTACTGATGGAATGTGATGGTGGTGGTATATCGGATGTTTGTGATCGTGAAAAACGCCATAGTTCGTTGTCTCATTATCAGAGGAGGCATCTTATGCATTGTCTTCTGCATTTTCGTTTTCGTTACGTCTTTCTGTCTTCGCGTTTCTTAAATTGCAGGATATTGCCATAATGCTTCTCTGTACATTTTCCACTTCTCATCTTCGTCACGCGGCAGTCGGAATTAAGAATACGACTCATTTCCGCATCGAGTCGTATTAGATGAGTGTCCGAGGTTTGCGTTGTATTATTAATGCTCGAGATGTTATCCGAATTTTGTGGGGTACTGCTATTTCTTTTGATTCTCTATCAACGAATAATGTCGGATTCTGATGTAACTGATGATGCATTCTCTCTAGATTTTTCGTCGAAATTAAAACCATTTTTTTAGTCCTCTTCATAACGTTTTATCCCTACTATTTCGTTCCTTCAGTAATTAGTGATAATATAGGTCCGATAATATAGGTCCGTTAATATAAGGGTAAAAATCCGCCTCGCTGCAACAGCTTTCTTTTACCTTTCCAATTACCACGTTTTGCAACGACGTGACGCAGAGCCTTTTTGTATTTGGTTAATCGATTTTTTTTACACCGTTCGAGCGAGACGTTGCCTTTGAGTGTATTAAAAACACATTCACAGATACAACGAATTTTTCGTCAGCATTGCGCAAGAAGGTTGTGCATTGATTTTTGTTCAATTAACAGAGCGTCGCGAGGAGACAGGCGTTTCTCTTACCGATCGAATATGGCGATTTTCGTCTCTCTGTGCGATTTTTTGTCACCCACCTTCATCGCGAGAAAAATCTAACACGTGCGATTACTTGTACTCAACTTTTAAACTTTTTAACTTATAAATCCGTTGGAAAATGATCTACGCGACACGTAGACGTAATGAATTAGGAAAAATACACGCTTGAAATCGATACTTGTCCGAGATTGATTGTTTCAGATCAAGCAATAAATACCCGTGAGGCCTCGATGTGGCGTTTTCTAATTTCGAATTGTCGGGATAGACTTGACGCGTTAAATGACGAATTTGAGTACGATCACGGATTTTTGAAAATCACGATGTAATTCGTGTTAAGTGATATATCACGCTGGCCACGTCCCTGAAATAGATTCAGCGAAATAAGAATAACACTGAGATTCTTGTGATGACTGCCTTTGGTAAAAAGATCTACGATCGCGTCGCACGACGACGATTCTCTCATGAGATCATTGATTATCACTAATTTCGGGGAAAGCGGATCGTTCGGGTAATCTTCCGGATGGGGAAATTTCTCGCAAAATTCAATTATACACAGGGCGACAAATATGTTCCCGGACAGGGCCTGAAAATCATAATTGAAACAATATGCATATTTTTTGGTTTTATTATTCAAAATATTCTCCTCTGGCTTCAATACACTTGTTACAGCGATTCAATAGTGATTCAAATGCATGTTCTAGCTCAGTTTGCGGAATTGCCTCTAGTGCCTGTGTAGAAGCTGATTGGATGATCGGAATGTCATCAAAAAAGCATCCTTTCAATTTCAATTTCAATTTTGGGAATAATGAGAAGTCGCAGGGGGCCAAATCAGGTGAATACGGTGGATGGATTTAACACAGAGACACGATTTCGAGCCAAACATTGACGGACAATCAATGAAGTGTTCTTAATGTGTGTGGAACAAACTTCGCACAAACCTTCGTTTTACCCAAATCTTCATGTAATATGGTTCGAATCGTTTCTCTACTGATATTTAAAGCCTCCTCCATCATTTTTAGTGATGCATTGCGATCGTTTGCAACAAAATCACATATTTTTTCGAACATTTCGGGTATTCGAACCAAAATTGGCTGTCCTGATTTTTTGTCATCTTCAAGGGTCTCTCTGCCTTCCAAAAAACGCTTATGCCATTTAAAAACAGCTATACGACTAGATAGCTGGACATTGACTGCCGTAAACTTGTTGCATCGATCGGAATGTTTCTGATGCACTTTTATCAAGTTTTGCGTTAAATTTAATCACTGCTCTTTGTTTCATATTAAAATTTCTACCTCGACCAAAATCTTGTTTAACATGAACTGTCATATCTTCGTTATATGTCAACCAAAATGAATGAAACTTTGACAGATGATAACAAAATGTTCAACCTTTAAAATGCATGTTTGAACGCACAGATGTCGCTACTGGTTGCTGAGATGTGGTTCGTGTCCGGGAACATATTTGTCGCTCTGTGTATTTTTCTTCATCGTTTTAGTATTGCTGCATCCTCAACGCTGTTCTTCGAATTCTTTTTCACGTGTGTCGTATTGTAATTGACGATAGGCTTCTTGCCAATCCGCGTAATAAAACAAAACTCTCTCGAAAACGTCTCAATGACGTCGGTCATAAGAGATAAATGACGAAAAGCCTTCACAAAGATCGTCTTCCCGCAACTGGTCGGTCCGCATACGATCGACGTTCAAGGATATTTCCAGCGCACGTTCATTTAACGAAATGAATGATCGATCTCCGTGCGCGATTTCAAAACCAAAAAGAAAAAAAGACAAAACTTTATTTCTAGAATACGCGAAAGGAAATAATTTTAGGAGGGTGGATGGATAAGCTGATCAACGTGACGGCAGGGCTTCCCCATGCGGCGGACGAGCGCTCAGCGTATCTCCGCTTGTCAGTAAAGAGTACCGCGGCTGGCGAAAAGCTGATCTTGCCGCGATGCGACGCGAATAAGCTTATTCTTCGCGTCAAAGAGGATCGCTATCAGCGCATATTTCTATCGTTAAGTGACACGTGACATCGCCGCCAATGAGTTTACTGCCACTACCGCGATGCCGTAGCGAGGGAAAAGCTTTCGTTGAAATCGGAAAGGTTAGTTAGAATTATATAATAAATCGCCTCTTCTTGTTTTCGTCAATACAAAATATTTTTTATTCGATACTTTTCTTAAAAAAGAGGAAGGGAGAAAAGGAAACATATATAATTTTAATTTTTTTATAGTTGATTATATTTTTGCTAACTCTTATATTGTTCAAGATACAGTCAACATGTACAGTTTTTACATATTATTTGGCATTCGTGCGACATGCGGATCGAAAGCTTCTAGAAGGATCCCAAGCGTCCTTAGAGGTTTCAAAAACATAAACTCGGCCATCACCTCGTCGATAAAGTCGAAAAATAATAAGCTAAGCCGCACGTCATACGTACGCAGATCTCAATCGCTATAACGGCGAACCAACTCGGATCGGTCGCAGCGCACGCGCGATCGCGTGACGCAAAACGTGTAACACGCGTTCATCCCAATCAAGAATCCAGATTTAATGGGCGCGCATGGCAATAGCGTGCCGCTTGGCCGTTGCGCTCGAAATTGCCAATCGCCGCCCAAAATAGAGGGTCACCTCAAAATTTTCAATTTTGCAAAAATCTCATACGCGAATGCAAAGGGAAGCCTTTGTTCTTAAAAGAGCATAAAAAGCAAAACCGAGAAGCAATGACTATCTTATTTTTCGCTATTCTCGAGTCAACGCTTAGCTACCAGTGCAATCGCCTAGGAGACGCTCTGCCGCCAGAAAACCGCCGCGTTTGATTCGCAATTGATAATTCGCGTGAAGCGAAATTCAGCTAAAACGCCGTATCACTCAAATTTTTCTCACCAGCGCTCTCGCTCTAACTCGCTCTCGAACATATATAAAAAATTCAATTATTCAGAAACAATATTTATATCTTTATATTACAATTCTTTATAATAAATCTTTATATTAAATATTTACATTTTTATATTTTTACATTTTTACATTAAGTCATTCAATAAAATTCTAATAAAATGTTTTTTTTCTGCAAAAGAGAAATACTTATATTTTATTATTTATAAAAAACTTAAATTCAAGTTTTTTTTTTACATAATATTATGCAAATAGATGGAAAACTTGAGAACTTAAAATGTAAATGATAGAAAGTCGAGAAAAAGAAGTCGTTATTCTCTCCTGAAACCATACGAAAAGGAATAACGATTATTAATAAATTTGTGTTTTATCAATACCGGTGCGCACGTCTTTGTTTCGTTTCACGTTACGATTTTATGAAATGTGGTGCGCCGAATTGCGCTAAAACACAAATTTATCGCTGCCGTTTCTTCTTCTTCTTCTTCTTCATCGCACCTTTCTTTCTCATTATTGATTATTAGAGAATCTCGTGTGACATCTTCGTGTTGTTAACATCTCTGCTCGCCGCTCCGCTCTGATTTTGCTTTCTTGTTCAATTTCTGCGTTTTCTCTTGTGAAAAGTGCTATTTTATATCATTATTGTGCCTTATATTGGGAGTACAAATTAGTTCGGTCCGTTTTTTTGTGTTCAAAAATGCATTTTTTTCAAAACAAAATGAATGAACAGATTAATTAAAGATTAATTATTTTTATTGTCCATCGCTGGCTACTACTTTTTCCCCATCTCTCAGGCAATTTTCGAATTCCATCTCGAAAAAATGACTCGTTTTTGGAGGCGATCCAATTTTGGAGAAGTAAACTGGTGACTTGCCAAATCGTGCTGTATCCTTCGGAACAACCAGTAATCAGAAGGAGCAATGTCCGGAGAATATAGCGGGTGCGGTAAAACATCCCATTTGAGCGTTTCCAAATATTTTTTTACGATTTTTGCGACATGAGGCCGAGCGTTGTCATGAAGAAAAATAACTTTATCATGTCTTTGCTCGTATTTCGGCCGTTTTTTCGCAATGCATGGCTCAAATCAATCAATTGTAGCCGATATCGATCGCCCGTATTGAAATCGCCAGGTTTCAGCAGCTCATAGTAAACAACACTCTTTTGGTTCCACCAGATACAAAACATGATCTTCAAACCATGAATGTTCGGCTTTGGTGTTGATGTTGAGATCGATGGCAACGATTGACCGAGCTTAGCGTAGTATTTTTTCTTCTTAGGGTTGTCATAGAATATCCACTTCTGATCTCCAGTCACAATCCGATGCAAAAAACCTTTTCTTTGTTATCTTTGAATCAGCTGTTCGCAAGTGAAAAATCGCCTTTCAACGTCTCTCGGTTTCAGTTCATAAGGCACCCCATTTCCTTGTTTTGGAATTATTCCCATGGTTCTCAATCGTACAGAAACAGCTTATTGAGTTACTCCCAATGATTTTGCAAGCTCCTCTTGCGTTTGACTCTGATCTTCTTCGAGTAATCCCTCTAATTCTTTGTCTTCGAATTTTTTTGGCTGTCCAGAATGAAGCTTGTCTTCAACGCTGAAATCTCCATTCTTGAAACGTCGAAATCATTCCCTACATGATTTATCATTGGAGCAGTGTCACTATAAACTTCGACAAGCATTCGATGAGCTTCAGCTGCACTTTTCTTCCAATTAAAGCAGAAAATTAGAACCTCCCGCAAATGTTGCTTGGTTAACACAAAATTCGACATTTCAAACACAGTAAAAATCAAGGTTTTTGTATGAAATTCAAAGCGATATAAACTGATTATTATTAGCAGATGTCTAACCTCTCTGAAAACGCCAAAATCAGCTATCACTATGAACCATTCACAAAAGCTAGAGCCATCTTTTGGAAAACGGACCGAACTAATTTGTTCTCCCAATATTATAGTCATTGGTGCTTATTGCAACATCTCAGTTTTTTTTTACTTTTAACGTTTTCGCGAATGCTGGTCGGTGAGTAGAATGTATCTCTGTGAGTGAGTGACGTGATCTTTCTGCGTTTTCGTTACTCTATTAGTGCGTTTGTATTGCGTTTGTATTATAATATTTTGTCACTGTGTAATAATTTCTATAATCACATCATAATTTTATGTTTAAATCTAGCCGTTATATTTGTTATCGTTATTGTTTATTCGTCATTCGCTTCTGCCTTTGATTGAAGGACAGGCACAGTTATCAAGAATTATTTTGTTAATTTGCTGCGTGCTTGTTTGTGCGATCCTACGCGTAAACGCATTCTCTTGTACATTCTCTTGTGTGTCTAACTTCATGTATTTTAGCAGTCAGTCGACGTGTACCAAATGTAAATGCGTTTTATTTTGCGTAAACGCCCTTGCGTTTTCTATGGCACTAACAATGGTTTGCGCCTCTCTGATGATTGCGATCCTGTTTTTGCGGTTGGGAGTGAGCCGTCGTTGCCTCTGCTTGTGGCTGATATTTCCTTGGCTGAGTGCGTTTTGCCGCCTTTTTTCTTCACCTCTACTTGATGAGAGTGACGGAATGCGGTGTCTTTCTTTCCAGATGCCTTCTGATGTCTTATCTGCTCTTTCTGCAGTTAAATCCTCCTTGTCTACTTTAACTAAATTCATTTCTTCTTCGGAACACAGAATTGAGGGACACAGAAAAATCAGGACTTAGTCTTCTAGATTATCTCGAGCCCATTCTGGAGACATTTAACGTTAGGATGATGGAGTTTGATGGGGTGCTACAGCGTTTTAGGGATGTTGAGAGTGCGATGAAACAATTGATGGCGGCGATGGCCTATCCGCCGATCTGGTTGCTGTGAGTGCAAGGTAGGTCATCTTTGAGGAGCGCCTCACTAGACTGGAGAGCGAGGTGCGTGCTGGCTCTGTGACTTCTGTCGATGGTTCTCATTCCTTGCCGGATGGACTGTCTGCTAGTTTTGAGCGCATAATCAATAAGTAAGGGAACCATGAGCTCATAGTATTTGATCTACCAAAGGTCCCTTTAGAAAACTGTACTGAGATTGTAACAAAAGTTCATGTCATTGATGTCTCGGTGTCTTCATCAGAGATTGCGCTGGTCTTCAGAATTCCTGGCAGGAATTCGTCCTCGTCTCCAATTGTTGTAAAAAAAAAAAAATTTACTACAATAGCGAAGCGCAACGAACTGATCGCCAAGACTCATCGGAGAGGTGGACTGAAAGCATCTGATGTCTGCGGCTCCTGACCGGCCGGGAGGATTTCTATTTGCGGGCTACAGTATTTGAGCGGCTCACTTTTGCTGAGGCACGTCGGCGTGTTTGGATATGTAGGGGGATCATTTATTTTCGCGTTAGGGATAATACATCCTCGTATCGTTACACCTCCTCGGATTCACTTCTTTCCGTCCTCAGATCTGTTTCATCCTCTCCCTCTCATCCCGCTCCCCTGTCCCCGCCGCTTGCATCCGATGGAGATGACCCTGCGTGACTTCCTACAGATCCATTTTAATTTTCGGTTTCGGATTCGGGTGTCTTTCGTAATGGCGGACAGCGTGCACATCAACGTTAAATCGCTCGTTCCGCTGGTCAAAGACCTTCCACCGTTTGGATATTCTGGCTATCAGGGAGATTTGGTTGCGGAATTTGACCGACTCTGAATCCGTCGACATAGATAACTACGTGCTCGAATATATCCACGGGCCGCCGCGGGGGCGGTGTTGTGCTATATATCAATAAGTCTTTCCAATTCTCCTCGATCGGCGTCCCGCCGGTGAGTACTCTCACTGACACTGTCGTCTCTCCATCTCATTCGCGGGGCGATCGTCTGCGTATATCGCCCTCCGGGTGCACCACTTTCCGACTTTTTAAAATCATGCCTATCTTGTGCGGCATGTATAACCGATGCGATTATGTGCCTGGGTGATTTCATTGTCAACATACTTGGTCAAATTGACTATAATGCCAACTGTTTCTCGATATTGCATCGTTATTCTCTCTTAGGCAATTATTTTTATCTCGAGCGTTAATGTAATTGAGTGCGGGGTCAGCGATGCGATCAGTGTGAGTGATCATCTTATCATCTATGCGATGCTGGCTATCCCGCGACCATATCGCCTTGATCATGTATCAAGGGCGGTGCTACAAGGGTTTGCGGAACGATGTGAATATTGTTATTTGTCGTGAGAAAAAGTCTTTCCTCTCTACCACCTTTATGACCGATTCCTTGCTACAATTCTGGAGAAATCTCCATGGCGGTGCACAGTTCTCCTCTGCTACTATACCTCTGCATCTTAGAAATCCTTTCCTCCTGAATAATCATTTTCTTGATATTCTACTTTCTTCGTCTTATTCCTCTAACTCTTTTATTCACCTTCTTTCCTCCTCTCCTCACGTTTCCTCGATCTTCAATTTTGCTCTTCAATCACTCCCAGTGATCTCTATAGTATTTTTAAGTGCATTCGCCTAACTTCCGCTGGGCCTCTTGATCTCTCCGGTTGTATGCTCCTACTGTGCCTTCCTCAATGTCTTGATCCCCTTCTCTATATGTTAAATTTTTCGCTCTCACAGTACCTTTCCCTCCTCTTGGAAATACTCAATTGTTCTTTCCCTATTCCTTAAAACCAATAATCCTTCTTCTCCTTTTTTTTCGCCCTATCTCGCTCCCCCCTTTCCTCTCAACCTGTTTGAGTATATCTGCTTCTCACAGCTTAATGCCTTTGTCTCCAATTTTAATATCCTTCCTTCCTGTCAGTCTGGTTCATCTCCATCGATCTCACAGCATCCCACACAACGGAATTACTTCATCTCTGACGTCGTGCTTCGTAATTTCGACAATTGTCGCCTTACTTCCATCGTTGCGCTTGACTTCACAAAGGCTTTCGATACTGTCAATCATAATCTACTTTTAGCTAAACTGAAATTATGCGGTCTTTCCCACTCTGCTCTCTCGCTAATCTGCTCGTTTCTTACAAATCGCACGCAGTAGTCCTCGTATATAATTCTTTTCCCCTTTTTTTATCTACTCGTGCTGTTCCCCATTCTCGGATCTCTACTCTTTAATATCTTTGTCTCTAATGTTTCTTTATCTTCTGAGCTCTTCATATATGTATTAGGTGTTGGAATTAATTCGTAGCGTTTTACAAGAGATGGCACAAGCAGTACACTATTTCGTTGTTACCTATAGTTCTGTATACATTGTAAACATCTATCATAGGACGTCATTTGCCGTACATAACCTTTCTTGAAATCATAAATAACAATACTGTATAATTCATTGAATATGTCAAAATTTGTGCCAGATAAAGTGTTTTTGCGGGGAGTTTTGCTTCATTACTTTAATATGAACAAAAGTGCAGCTGAAGCTCATCGTATTTTAGTGGATGTGTATAGTGAACATGCTCTGGCTGAGCAAACGTGTAGGAAGTGGTTTGCACGTTTTAAAGCTGGTGATTTCGACTTGGATGACAAGGAGCGACCTGGTCAGCCGAAAAAATTTGAAGATAACGATTTGCAGGCACTGCTCAATGAAACTCATGTCAAACACTTAAAGAATTATCTACGTCATTGGAAGTTGACTTCTCAACAATAGGAAAACGTCTTAAAAGTTTGGGCATGATCCAGAAGGAAGGACATTGGGTCCCATATGAATTGAAACCAAGGGATATTGAGAGACGTTTTCTCACGTGCGAACTGCTGCTTCAACGGCAGAAAAGAAAAGGTTTTTTGCATCGGATTGTTACCGGTGACGAAAAGTGGATCCATTATGACAATCCAAAGCGCAGAAAGTCATGGGTTAAGCCCGGCGAACCATCAACATCAGTGGCAAAGCCCAATATCCATGGCTCAAAGCTCCTGCTCTGTATTTGGTGGGATCAGAAGGGTGTCATATACTACGAACTGCTAAAACTGCTTGAGCCGTGCATTGAAGCAAAAACAGTCGGAATACTTCGAAAGACACGATAAAGTCATCTTGCTGCACGACAATGCTCGCCCACACGTTGCAAAACCGGTAAAAACATACCTGGAAACACTTAAATGGGAAGTGCTACCGCACCCGCCGTATTCTCCTGATATTGCACCTAGCGACTACCACTTGTTTCGATCATTAGCTCATAGCTTGTGCGAGCAGAAGTTCACATCTTACGAAGATTGTACAAAATGGTTCGATTCCTGGATTTCATCTAAAGATGAACAGTTCTTCCGACGCGGTATTCATTTACTGCCCGAAAGATGGTCAAAAGTAGTAGAAAGTGATGGGAAGTACTTTCATTAATGTATTTTTTAATGCTCATGTGAAATAAATAACATTCTTTCATTAAAAAAACGCTACGAATTAATTCCAACACCTAATAGATGACGTCATTCTTCTCAAATCCTTTCACTCATTTGATGTTTTAGCAACTTATTCTGCTTTGAATACAGATTTAAAATCTATCGCCGATTAGTCCACTAATAATGCCTCATCCAAATCCTTCTAAATCATCCTTGCTAATTGTCGGTTCCTCATTATTATTATCCCGTATTCAATCCTTTGACATTCCTCTTAATTCTATTCCAATTCCTCGCTCCTTCTCTATTAAGATTCTTGGTGTCCATGTTGATTCTTCATGGTCATTCCAGTCACACGTGGCCGTCAAGTGTCGGGCTGCTTATACTCTATGTCTTCTTTATTCCCTTCGCCGCATCCTTTCCTGCTCTCAAAAACTTCTCACTTCCCAATTACTTGTTATTTCTCTATTTGATTACGCTGATATCGTCTACGTTTCTGCTCTTAACCAACATCTGCTAAATCGTGTAGAGCATATCCAAAATTCTTGTCTCCGCTTCTCCTATTGTGTTTGTAAATACGATTTCACATATTTCCGTATTATCAGAGATCTGGCTGACTTAAAATTTGGCAATGTTTTATTCTCCACCTGTGCTGTCTTGTATTTTCTTTCCTTCGCAATACTCCTTTATATTTGCGAAGTCTTCTTCAGTCGAACTCCGAGCATTATTCCTCTTTTAATCTTCTTGTCACCCTCTATCAATGTTCGAGAGACAAAGCGAGAGCGAGAGAGAGAGAGAGAGAGAGAGAGAGAGAGAGAGAGAGAGAGAGAGAGAGTTTGAGCGAGAAGACGTTTTCGAGCGAAAGTTCGATCTACGCGAATGTTCATTTATCAGATCACAAGTCGAACGCGGCGGTTTTCTTGCGGCGGAGCGTCTCAAAGGCGATTGAGCTGAATTGCGGAGCGTTAACTGCGACTGGAAAAGCGAAGAAGAAGAGAGATCACTGCTCAATCGGCCTTTTATCTATTTAATCGAACAAAGGTTCCTTTCCTCAATCGCCTATGAGATTCTCTAGAAATTATAAATTTTGAGGTGTGCAACGCACGGTGTCGCGGAAGCCTGTGCTTACACTTGACCAGAGACGTTTTTTTAAATTTAAAAATAATAAGAAATTGTTTGAAAAATATAATGACGCAGACGTGATCATGTGATCTAGCTATGATATCAAATGAAAAGAATTAGCGGACAATTTTGATTACAAAATCTTGATTGCGCAACAATTGAGAACGTAATCAGAATATTTTCAAAACTGAAGCTTGAAAATGTAATATAGTACATTATAGTGCATTAAGCATTAAATTTATTATTACAAAGAAAATTGTTAAATTTATTGTATTCGTATCATCGAAAATTGCGAAAAGTAGAGGAAACGTATTCGAGACACAGCCGAAACAGACAGTTTTTTGCAGATTTGGTGTACGTGCGACATGCGGATCGGAAACTTCTAGAAGAATTCCAAGCGTTTTTAGAGGTTTCCAAAACACAAACTTGGCCATCACATCGTCAATAAAGTCGAAAAACATAAGCTAAGCATGTCGTACGTACACAAATTTCAACCGCTATAACGGCAAATTAACTCAAATCGGTCGCAGCGCACGCGCGCTCGCGTGACGCGAAACGCGTAACATATGTACACCCCAATCAGGATTCCTGATTTAGTTGACGCGCATGACAATAGCGTACCGCTTGGCCATCGCGCTCGAAAATCGCCAATCGCTGCCCGAAATAGGGGGGGTCATCTCAAATTTTTCAATTTTGCGAGAATTTCATAAGCGATTGTAAAAGGAAGCCTTCGTTCTTTAAAGAGGATAAAAGGTAAAATCGAGCAGCAATGCTCCTCTTCGCTGTTTTCGGTCAAAGTCAATGCTTCGCTACAAGTGCAATCGCCTGGGAGACGCTCCGCCGCCAGAAAACCTTCGCGTTCGATTCGCGATCGAGAATTCGCGTAAATCGAACTTCAGCTAAAACGTCGTCTCACTTAAAATTTTCTCGCTGCCGCTCTCGCTTTAACTCGTTCTCGAACATAATGCGAATATTACACGCGCGTTGACTGAGTGCAATGAATAAGATCGCGTGGTCTAATACAATGTGCGGTTTTATTGCTTTTGCGAATCTACGTATAGAGTGGTCGAGGCAGTGGGTCCAGGCAGCATCACCAATTTTATTAGAGGTCGGACGAGCTCGGAAGAGGTTGCGCGAATAGTTGCTAGGTAAGCACTGCTCCTCAGATTGGATCATTGTGCCTCATAATTTCAGAGACATCACCACCAAGCAGATGGCCTCTAGCTCACATCATGAAGCTGCACCCAGGAGAGGACGTGTGACCAAGCTGAAAAACATCGGCGCTTCTATTAATCCGTCGCGACATGTCACCGATCTGACAGTGTATATAAATAGTGTACAAAGTTTTTTTTATTCAATCGTAAATTTTAGTTACCAGCAATCAGACATGGATCGAGTAAAAGAATATATATAATACATCGAAAATCGATCGAGTGCAAGGGATACCGTCCCTTGTCAAGTCCACTAAGTCCACCAAGCCTACCATCATCGAAGGAAAGAAATAAGATATTGGGAATGTCCTGGCGAAAAAGCAAAATCGCCAATGTGTTTCTCATTATCAACGTTATCAATATCATCAAAATATAAGTCGTAAAGTATCGCGTTTATGGTGACTAGTACTAATACATTTTATTCTCTGCTGAAAAAAGCGAATAGTGATCAAAGAAGTTTTTGTTCTCTTTTTCCAGAAAGCGCTGCTAGCGATGTCTGAGCCATCGATCGCATTCGAACGCTGTCGGTCGCGAAAAAATATAATAAAATGAGAAAAATTAGTAATAAGATGTGAATAAAAAAATTCGATTGCTTCACTATATATGTACTTTATTTTACTACCCATCCTTTGTCCTGATGCGCTGGTAAAAAAAAAGGAAAAAAATCACAATGTATTATGAAAACTAAGTCATAGAAAAAGATAAAGAAAAAAAAGGATGTCGTGCTCTATCGTCGCGCTCTATCTTTTTCTAACATATAAGCCTTTGTTATCGATGCGTTTTTGAGATGGCAGCAGGCGGCGGGGTTGACGAAACAAATACGGAACGCATAGCGAAACATCATCACGCATATCATGTTTATGTAATTCATCGATCGGAATTGATACATAAACATAGGGCTCTAGTTATCACTGTTTACGTAAATAGCGATGCTGGCGATCGGGGACCTTCCTCACGCTGTCCTCTCCCCCGCGCCTATGAGTATCCCCCGCGCCCCGCACTCCTCTCTAGCTTTATAGGTTACAACCGGCTCTACCTTACTATTAATATGTATTTCAATATAATATTTTTGGAATTAACTTTATTAAGATATAACGAAATTTTTCATATAATTCTCTTGAAGCGAGAATCTTTGGCTTAATTTTTTTAAAAACTTTTTTTAGTTTATTCTCATGCAAACTATGTATTTCTACTTTTTTGAAAAAAAGAATTTGTATCAATAAATTCATTTTTATATAACATAAACCCTCGTTTCTTAATCACTCGCACGCTCCAATAACCAACTTTTTTCTCTGCATATTTCCGTGTTATACGTATAACATAGATTTTTAAATAAAGCACAAGAAATGCAATACACATTTTTAACATCCTTGTCATACATCATAAAAATCATACTCTCGAAAGTGAGTTATCACATCAGAGACGACGCGTCGCAGTTGAACATGTTCGTTCCTGTTTTATCTCCTCCATTCTTGCTAGCAAAAGTAAGACTCCCTCTAGAATCGCAAATTTTCATATAAGATGTTATCTCTCATAAATAAAAAACGTTCACTAAAATGCCAATATGTCGGAGACATTATGTCGTGTCAATAAAAAAAATGACCGTCATAAAATCATCCGCTATTTATACTCGGTGTTCGTATTTTGCCATCACGATAAAAAATGTTATAGTTTATCTCCACTCACCAATTTTTGGACTTTACCTTCCATTTTGTCAGAGGTCCTCTACTGTTCCCCTTCACTAATCATCTCATGAGTACGGTGCGAATCAATCAGAACTCACCATTTAATTACCCATTTAATTACCTCCACCCTTTATTCTTCGCTCAATCAGAGCGCGTCCTTTTTCCAGACTTCTAGGTCACGCCACGGTGCCGGAGGGAGATGTGGAGGGGGTTTGCTTTGACATTCTATGGCTGCGCATTTCTACTCATGCACAAGAAAACTTTCGATAATAATTTACCTGAAGCTGTGACTGCGTTCTGTGTAGTGTAGCTGTGGGTGACTTTATTGAAATCACCGAGAAATACTTCTGTTATTTTTTCATTGACAGGACTCTTGAGACATCGCATCATATCCCGTCTGATCGGTATTATGGATAACGTAATTCTTGTCGAAATGTGCTGTTTGTTTAGCATCGTGTTTTTGAAAATCTGCCTTTTGTAATATTGTCGTAAAATTCATTGCATTTTTGGATTTTATGTAACGATTTACTTTCTTCTGTCGAACATTGAAACTTTAAATTTATCTGCCCATGACTTACTTGCTGAGAAGTTAAATTCTTCGAATTGCTTGACAAACCTATGACTTTTAGCATTTTTGTTGTCACCGATCTTTTTTGATTCTTTGCTTCATGAAAGTGATTAAGTATCCACTTATTGATTGTATTGAATTTTTCTAATTTGTTTCTACCTTTCCTGATTTCTTCACGCCATCGAGACAAATGTTTTTTATTCTCTAATGCACTTTCTCCCTTACTCTGAAGTTTTTACACTCCTGCGGGAATGTTCTCTAGCCAAATTGACAATATTAATTTTCCAATGACACGTAAGTGTTTTACATCTTTTGCATTGTATTTTTTCGTATGCTTCAATATTTAATGAACAATTCGAAATCTCTGATTTTTTCGATGATGTTTCACAAGTCTCCGATTCCTCTTTTTCAGTTTCGTCGCCCGGAATTATTTCGTTTGATAAAAACATCATAATCATCATGAAAGTCGAAATTTTCTAGCAATTGTATAATGACTTCAGCCATTTTTTTCTAATAAGCGTCGCTTTTTCGCTAAGTATGATTCACCATGAATCACCCTTTATTCTTATAAACAATTACGTGCGAATATCTCTGCGATAAAATATTTGTGAAATGTAAGGAAAATGTTCGGAAATAGTAAGTACTATTGAAACAATAGATACGAATAATGCATCGATTGTTTGTAACAATTCTGAACATGAGAAATTTCCGTTTATGTCATTGAATAATATTCGACAGAAGAAAGTTACATAAAATCCAAAAATGTAATGGACTTTGCGACGATATTACAAGAAGCAGATAAATTTCAAAAACACGTCGCCAAACAAATAGCAGTTTCGATAAGAATTGCGTTATCAATATCGATCAGATGGGGTGTGAGCATTGTTGCGATGTCTCAAGAGTCCTGTCAATGAAAGAGAAAAAAACAACGGAAGTATTTCTTGAATTGATTTCAATAAAATCACCAACAGCTACAATGTAGTACGCAGTCAACTTCAAATAAATTATTACCGAAAGTTTTCTTGCAAGCAAGAGCCGGCAGGCACATTCGGTCCTCGTGTTGCCAGTATTGTTGATAACTTATCAAAAAGCTACAGCAATGTAGTTTTCACTGCTTCAAAATCAGGCAAATTAACAAGGAAATCATTTCAGCCAGTTTGTCATAAACGTAATTCAGCCATATTGTAAAAAAAAAGAATTTCTACTCATTTTGATTCCTGGAGAGGCCAAACAGACATTGCATATCAATAACTTTTTTACGAATAATGATGGCAATTGTTCGACAATAAAAATAATTCCATCACATTGCACGCCTTACTGCCAGCCTTGCGACGTATATTTATTTCGACAAAAAAATTTCATCAAACAAATACAAAACTGTACGCATGTTTAACAAAATCGCCAACTCTTATCCCGAGAAGATCAAGATTCCTTCTTTAATACATTCACGACTATCATCAGATATTTCAATAATATGATTGAATACGCATGGTACAGATTAAAATTCATCTCTGAAAAAAATGTGTTTTCTAATGTAAACCAAATATATTTTCCACTAGATATGCAGAAAAATAATTTTGCAGCATGACGTCATTCATTCAATGTGCAAATTGCAAAAAATTCTTATATTTTGTGCTTTTATGATATCATCCTAACTATTGTACGTCAAAAGTTATGAATAAATAACTCATTATTCTATACAGATATTCAATTTATTTTATTCCCCTGTTCTAATTTCTTTTCATTATGTCAATATATATTCATTTTTCGTTCGGTTACGTGTATGATAGTCAACAACATATTAAATCATACAATAACACATTAAATAATATATTAAAATTTATGAACAAATGAAATGAAATAAATAAATAAATAAATAAATAAATAGATTATTTACAATGTTTCGAGCTCGCATCTTTCGATTTCCAACGCGAGCACCTAACCACTTGCGACAATCGTTTTGTTTGTGAAGCATGTCAATGGAACAGCTCATCTACGCCCAAAGCGCAGCCGATTTTCAAAATTAAAAAATTTGAAAATTAAGGATATCTGAAAAAAATCGCCGGACACGGAATTTTTTTCTGACCTGTAGAGTTACCAAAAAAATTAACATCAAAATCCAAAGGTATCATTTCTGGGATTTTCCTTGTTAGTTTTTATCAGCCATGGAAGTACATAATAACCCTTATATTTATTAATTTAAATTATAATTAAGATTATTTTGGTTGCGTAGGTAGAGAAAAATTTTCACTAGCCCCTCCATCAGCAGGGCACCTCCGAGAGGCGCCTAATCGGCGAGGTCTCCAAGTAGAACTTCCCCAGCGCGGCCCTCAGAGAGCCTCAAACCCGGGGAGGGGGGAGATAGACGCTCGGCGTTCGTACTGTGCTGGACTCGCTCGTGATCCTCTGTCCCAAGGCATAGGATATTCCGAGCCGGCCGCCTAGCTAAAAAACTTCCCCTTTTTCCATCTTCCGCCTGGACTTAAGGGCAATGTCTCGGGACCGCAGTTAGGCATTTCATTAGGACATTTCCCAAGCTCATGGAGCGAAGCTCCCTACACCTTAGGACGGTACGCTATACCGAAGTTAAAACAAATTTCTACACATGTGTACATAAAACCTTAAATCACTAACACCTCTAGCCGTATATATACATATATACATCCCAGAAGTTCCTTTTTTATATTTTATTTACATCTTCCCTCAGCCTAGGTACCTATGTGAATCTGGGAGTGAAGGGAGAGCCCTGCGTTGGTGCCCCTTCTTATCCTCTTTCTTCCTTCTCATCTCTGTTTCGCAGTAATCCGCGAAAACGGTCCAATTCTCTGCAGAAGCCACGATGGCATTGACCACCGCCCTGCAGTTCCGGCACTCTCCTATCATGTCGAGGATTCTCCTACGATACTCTGCTCAGACCGGACAATGAAATAAAATATGAAGGCCGGTGTCCACCGCGACTCTGAAGTACAGACATATAGGTATATCCGCCTCTATTTCATGTAGGTAGGCCCGGAAGGAGTCATGCCCGGTTAACACCTGCGTGACCTTATAGGTCAACGTCATGCATAGACACCCACTTCTCCAGGCGCTCCTCTATCCTCGTTCTTATGGTTATTCCTGATGCGCTCGGTGGAAGCCTCCGTAGGTACTCCCGCTATTTCATCATGGCCTTCTGCTGCTCTTTCTGGTACAGAAAAGTCTTCAATATCTCTATGGTCCCGTTCCTATGTATTAGCTCGCGAGTATGTATTAGCTCTTACTTCTAAGATAGAGGCACCTGTGTCTGTAGGCCATTATAATGAACGGCGCTAACCTGGCAAGAATCGCCGTCGCCTCATGCGACAACGGTACATGCACGTGCGATTTTGAATGCGAGGTGGCGTTTTAGCTTCATGACATCCCGCATGATTATCCTGTCTTGGGCTACAGTCTGAGCTCATATAAGAGCCCCATACATGAGAGAGGGTAATGGAGAAATCAACCGCCGCGTAAACGCGTCCAGCCACTCTCGGGCCCCCGATGTTGGCCGTCAGCCTAGCCAATGCCGCGGCCATTCGCGACGCCCTCGGGCAGGAGAAGGCAGATATGGTCCCGGAAGATCCATTGCAAGTCCAGGGTAAGCCCTAGATACTTCATAGTGGATTCCATCTTCATCCCATTCAAAGGATCATGTCCTCTTCCATAAAAGTGATGATCTTTTGTAAATGTCGAGACTCTAAGTTCCCGGTCCCCAATCACTCTTACGATGTACATCGCACCTAACTCAGCCCTAACGAGCGTTTAGCCTAGACATGCTCCGTTGCTTACCACCAGCAAGGTGTCGTTTGCGTAGCAGATCACCCTATGGGCATCGGCATCCGAAGTACAGTATCGTATCCAATATTTCATAGGGACGGTCCGAGAATCGAATCCTGTGGAAACTTATACGTGACCTCCTCGTGCACGATCTATCCTTGGTCCACGTACGCGAGGGATAAGTAATTGCCTATTATTGATCGGAAATATCCCGAACCTCCTTCTCCATCAGTAGTATCTTCGATGACGGGTCAAGGAAAGGAGTTAAAGGCATTGACTATGTCAAATGATACAGCCAATACCACCTCTGCCATTCCACTCGTCCTCCATTCGCTTGCGGACCTACCAGATCGCATCAACAGTCGATCTGCGGGCCCGAAACCTATACTGGTGGATCGAGATCCCCGGTCCTTTCCAAATATGCCTGTATTCTCCGACAGACCACCCGCTCCAAGAGCTTAGCCTGCTCACTGAGCAAGCAGATTGGCCTGTAGGAACGGCTGCCCCTCGGGCTTGTCCGACTTTTTCAGGAGCACGAGCATAGCCATCTTTCAGAGAGAAGGGAAAACCCTTTCCCTGAGATCCGATGAGACATTCCGCCCATCGTGGTGCCAGCTCATGCTCCGTGCCCTTCAGAATTTTACTGGCTATGCCGTCCAGTCTCGGAATCTTTCCTTCCCCTTTGCCATGATGTGCAAGACCTCCGCTGGAGTGACGGTGAGCTATCTCTTCTCCCTACTTGCAGGCATTGGGCCCTCTCTTCCAGAGTCCCCCTGGAGGAATAGTATTTTCTACTAAATCTCCAACCACTTGCGGTGAGTCTCGACGACCGCCGACCTGTTCTCTGAGTTTGCCCATGACTATTTTATAGCTCTCCCATGGGTCTATTTCCAGAGAAGATTTCAGTCAAGAAGATTTCTCCAGAGAGAAGCTTTACTTCTCCTAATGGCTTTCATCCCGCAATCTCTTCGAAGGTCTACTGGTGAAACAAAGAGATGACGGAGATATTTGATTTTGCGATGCTGCGGACGGTTTCGCCAGTAGACTTTCGATCTGCCCATGTGATGTCCACGCAGAATTTCCTGCGCGTGGTTCGTCCCCTTTCTTGAGCAGGCACAGATTTATCATGCTCGCCCAATTCGCCAAAATCCTACCCTTCCTATTGGGAATCTTCGGATCCCACGCCGGGTTTCGGGCCTTGACGTCCCCCATCATCGGTTTACCCCGGTATTCGGTTATGCAGTTCTCTAACGCCCGAAGTCCATCATTGAATTCCGCAGGGACTGGGGAAGAAGTAGCTGCTAATCACTATCGTCCCTCTCCCTTCCCTAGTCCATGGACATGAAATCCCTCTCGCTATGCAGCGCCCTTACGGTGTCATATCCCTCGCCCTCTGCTACGTTATCACAGCAGCAGATCGGGACTTCATTGACGCCGCCCATCGCCCATCTGCCGAGACGGACTTTGGCTCAGAAACGGCGATGAGTTGAAGATTCTTCTCACCTTTGCGATTGAGTCCTGTACTAGCCTGAATCTATTCATATTGATCTGCACTATTTTGCACCATTCTGCAATTCGATCATATCTATAGCTGTCTCAACCGGGATAAACCTCTAATTATTCCACCTCGGTTGGTTTCGCCAATTTTACTGTTTCTGCTGATTGCGGTTCCACGGTCTTACTTTCTGATCCGACACCCACAATACGCTTATTAAAGGAGGGATAGTTCGCAGCCCCCTTCCTATGCCTCGCGTCTAGTTTCCTGGAGGCGCAGACTGAATAATATAAATAGGGTCTGGTCCTGCATCCCCCCTCCCATCGAGTTCAAGCAGATCATAGACCTGTCGACCACACTCTGGCAGTTCGCCCGAATATGGCCAACGACAAGGCACCTATAGCAAGCGCCTTTTGGCTAGGGGAATCATACGATCACCTCAGGCGGAGGCGTTTCTCCGCCCGGAGCTTGGTAGTCGCACTTATTGGACATTGTACCCACACTGCGTGTAGTCCCCCCCCCGTGACCCTCCCGTAAGGGTCCTACTCTGATCTCCGACTTGGTAATTCCTCCCGTCGAAGCCACCGCCGTGACCATATCCTCCACCGATTGGTCAATGTCGAGGAGTCTTAACTCGGCCTTCCTAATGGGGCGGGCAATCTTAATCTTGTCCTGCCTCTGAAAGACAGTCTTCAACTTCCCTACTAAGAGGTCCACTTTCTGCCTAGAGTTCTCCCCCGGTATCTCAATAAGGTGCTCACCCGCTTAAGCTTTCCTCAGACGGGTGTCTCCTGTTCCTAACTTCTCGAGGGAGATTTCCTCTCTCGCCTTGTCAACTCCGCGTACAAGAGTCCGCTTTCCTCGCACCGTATGACGACGGCCGCAGTCCTTGGCTCCCAAATCTCCACCCTTGAGTGCGACCACTTCCCTCACCTTTTACTTCGGCAGTTCGACCGGTCTCGGTTCTCTTCAGTTTCCTTTCCCCCTTTAAGACTATCTTCTCTTTGCTCCCCACGGTCCGCGCACTCTACTTCCTCGGGAGAGCGGTTACAACTCGATCTTGTCTCGGGGCGGGGAGAGGGGGAAGGACATATTTTCTCCTCCACTTGCTTTCCCTCCTTTTTTCTTCTTTTTTTTTCTTTTTCTTCTTGAAGGAACCTCCATCCAGGTGTTCCCTCGTTCTGGGCCCAATGAGGCCATTCCATGTTCTCCTCCGACTGTGTTCCCTTCCAGTCTTCTGGGCGTGTCTTTCTTCCTTCCGTTTTCTCCTTAGGGGGGTCTCCAGAATAATCTGGAAACCCCCTTCAATGGTAAGCGATTTACTGGTAGTAGCCCTCCGACTCCCGTCGACTTATGCTGGTAGCATCTCTTACCTTCCCGGAGGATCCTCTCTGGTCTTCAGTCCTCCCTATTGGAGATCAGGTCATCGTCCTCGTCTAATTCCTTCCTGTTGCCGGCCACGATCACTGTCCTACAGTTTCGCCTTCCGGTCTGATAATATCTTTATCTTTCAAATTCTTGCTGGAGAGATTGGACCTTCTATTTGAGCAAGTCCCTGTCGGTTTTCATAGCATTTTTAGTTCTCTGCAGAGTTTAATTATTTCTCGTTCCAGAGACTCACATTTCCTATTAGCGACCTCTATCGGGTCCTTCAATACCACCGTAACCTGTGTCAGCTTTTGCACCGCCTTTGGCAACTTGGACCCCGACAATGATTTTGCAGTGCAGGTCACCCCTCATGGTGATAGTCTTCCTTTGCACATCGCTCGCTAACCTCTAACTCTTTGTCATAATTGTCTTTGAGGACATCTGGTCGAAGAGGTAGGTTATCTCCTCGACCGCATTCTTCTGGTCCGCCGTTAGCGAGTTGTCGAGTATGCACTCGACTAGACCATTAATCTTTTGACTTTTAGGACAATTTTCCTCCTCTTAAGCACGGCAGCAAAATCCGACTTTTCTCATACGTCATTTGGATACTCACCTTCACGATTTTAAAAAGAAACTTAGTTCCCCTTAGTTTCCCTTTTTGCCTCTTTTTTCCTTCCCATTATGTCCTCAAATGACGAGTCCATTAACTGCCGAGACCGACATTTCGTTCGTTGGACCATCGGATACTTCCGGAGTCAGAGACCAGGTCGATAAAGTTTTTTTGACTCACGGGTGATTCCATGATTTCTCCTTCTCTTATTTTTATGTTCACGAATGCGAACTTTTGGCGGTTAGGATCCCCTCTTTTTTTTCTGGGCGTCTGACTCATAAAAACAAATGGGTCCTTCGCTCCCTCATCTTCCATCCTCAGTTCTACGTTGCTAGATTTGTGTAGGACAAGCCGCGGCGAGAGCTGTTCTCTACTCTGCATCCTCTCTTTTGGCTATTTGCGAGCGCCATCTCTCGACGTATCCCGGATACTCTACTGTATCCGCAATAGCCCGGGATCTTTAGATGTTGTTTCATGTCAGGGCCTCGGAAGTTCGGGCTCGTGAGTGTCCGAGACGTCGCACACCTTGACGCACTTCGACGCGCTATTAGTGCTTAGACCATGGTGGAATAAAAAAGGTGAATCAAGTAGGAGGATACACAGTAACCTCTTTTGTCAGCTAATCAGAAATTAGCCCACGGTACAAAAATACAATATGGCTGCCTCCGTGATGAACGATTAGGTTAGCTTTCGGATTCTGTTCGTAGCATCGTAGTGTACGTATCAATATTTTTCACGGTGTGATAATAAAGTAGGTAAGTAAAAAAAATATTTACTGTAAAATATAGTAATTAAATTACTACTTGCGCTTTCCAGCAAGAAAACAATATAAATCATTTCATTCTTCTTTGATATTGACAAGCAAAAATATAATGATTCACTATAAAGATTCACTATGTTCTTATTGAAAAAGACAGTAAATCTTACCAAATATACCAATATATATTTTACAAAATATAAAATATTCTACTTTATTTATAGAAACGATGCCGAAGCGTTATGTAAAGAATTGTATTATACTACAGTCGTACATCATCACAATATATAATTATTAAAAGAGTAAACTATTTTACCTTCCCAAAGGATGATGCTCTTCGTGAGCAATGGCTTAATGCTTGCCAGAAAAAAGAAGTAGAAAGAAAAAGTTGATTGGGGGTAAGTTAATGTAAAAATTGAAATTAATAAAGTAAAATGACCATCTAACTTTAGCTTATAGCCCTTTAATTTCGATTATAATCTAATTGAGCCTTACATTTTCACAATGTACGTATTTTTTAAATTAAAGTAATTTTTATAGATTTAATCTATTATTTTACATTGAGTAACAATAACATTATAAAAATATAAACAAAAGGTCAAACAGTCAAAAATGATAATAATAAAAACCTTTAATGTTTAAATTCACAATACAGACGTTTTGACATCAATCGTGTCATTCTCAATGTTTTTGAACACGTTTCATTCTCAATGTTTTGAACACAAAATTATAACATAAATATAATATTATTAATAAAATTATATTTATGTTGTAATTTTAAAATCAACACTATCACTGTTAATATTACTTATCCTAATTGGACTTTTCTAACTTTGATTATATTAATATTAACTATACGTGTTAAAATATATTATGAATTATTTATAGCCATATGTAGTCTTCATTTCGATGAATTGTTTTGAGGTAAAAAAAACAAAATCACAATCTAAAAATTCACCAGTCAATGAAATTGTCTACTTAGAAAAGGAGGCTATTCCAACTGAAATGTTAATTTTAGAAAAAAAAAAAGATAAAGGAAGTCACAAGAAGATGACAAAAGAATTAAAGTATAGGTATTTTCTATATTTTTAAATATATTACTATTTTTAGAATTTGTAAATATAGAACAACCTGTAAATATAGAACCTGTAAATATAGAATAACCTGTAAATATGAAAGAAATACAAAAAATTGAAGAATAAAATGGAATAATAGAACAAAAGATGTATGTAGTACGAAAATGTTTTTTCAATTACTACTTAATAATTTTTTTATTAGATTATATATTCGTGTAAGTTTGGTATAATAATAATGATATTTTGCAGAATTCCTGAAATTCATAATTGTTCAAATGTTTCAATAGAAACATTATTACAATAATTAAAAAAATCAGAGGAAGAGAAACAAAAATTATTCAAAAAAAATATAAATCTTGAAAAAAAGAATCAAGATTTAAATACAAAAGTAACACAGTTACAAGCAGAAGTAACAAAAATGACAAAAGATAAGCACAAGGAAGCTGAAACAAAAGATATGCAAATGTATTTACATCAGGGCAAATTAAAATGTTAATACATATAAAAAATAAGAGCATAAAAAACTACAGCACAAGTTATAGTTTGTGATATTTAATTATTATTACATTAATTAAAACATTAAACGTTTCGGCCACAATCTGGCCATCTTCAGTAATTCAATAATATTCTTAAAACGCAGAGTTACATCTAGTTGACATTAAATTCAACAGTCGAGAGTTGTAATTAAATAAACATGTTCTTTTATATGTGAAGATATTTCATGCAGTAATGTTACACCGTCAATTGTCATATCAAGAAAAGTGTAGAACAAGAATTTCCAAATTCTAAATAAAATTGTATATATTAAAATCTTCTAGTCGGAATATAAAGAAATAGAATCATTATCTGTTTTACAGCAAAAAAACCAAACGATGAATCTCGAATATTTCTTTTACACAGTTAGAATTTTGTCGTGACATTATGTGTTGTTATTTGTCCTATCAT
>NW_011626928.1:104934-125869 GCF_000204515.1 Acromyrmex echinatior
CGATGATAACGGCATACATTTCCTAGATGTTAAATTAATGAGACAGGAAGGAAATATCATCTTCGATATTTATAAAAAACCTACCAATTCTGGGAGATATCTTAATTATTTTTCGAATCATCCGTTAGAACATAAAAGGGGAGTTATTATTGGGCAATTTGATAGAATTCTATTCTTATCCCATCCTATATTTCATGAAAAAAACATCTCTGAATTAATTCACACGTTTCTGAGTAATGGTTATCCTTTAAAGTTTATATTTTCTACAATAAATAATAAAATTAAAACGTTGGAAAACAGAACTAATTTAGATCTAAATCGTAAAGAAATTAATAATGAATGTGACTCTAATGTTACTTCAAAAAAATTTTTCACGATACCATATTTGGGCAAAGTTTCGGAAAAATTTAAAAAACTTTCACATATGTACGGTTTTAATATAGCTTATAAACCTATGAATAAATTGAATACATTTATTAAGACAGAAAAGGATTCTTTGCCTAATGCGATGACCAATGCGGAGTAGTTTATAAAATTAATTGCTTAAACTGTGAATCTTCTTATGTTGGCCAAACCAAAAGGAAATTAAAAACTCGGATTAAAGAACATAAGGCCGACATAAAAAAACCTTCTTCCGAAATTTCACGTCACCGTTTGAATGAGATGCATGAATTAGATTGGGATAATATAAGAATTTTAGATAGAGAACAATCTTTAGCGAAAAGAAGAATTTCGGAAATGATACATATAAAAAGACAAACAAGTGGTATCAATAAGCAAAGTGACACGGAAGATTTGCTTGATGTTTATCTTTCTCTTCTTAAGAAAGATCTCTCTCTCTTTTAATAAATAATTCTAGAACTTTCTAAACTGTTGACTCATATATATAAATAGTGGTAAAATATATGATAGGACAAATAACAACACATAATGTCACGACAAAATTCTAACTGTGTAAAAGAAATATTCGAGATTCGTTTGGTTTATTTGCTGTAAAACAGGTAATGATTCTATTTCTTTATATTCCGACTAGAAGATTTTAATATATACAATTTTATTTAGAATCTGGAAATTCTTGTTCTACACTTTTCTTGATATGACAATTGACGGTGTAACATTACTGCATGAAGAATCTTCACATACAAAAGAACATGTTTATTTAATTCAACTCTCGACTGTTGACTTTAATGTCAACTAGATGTAACTCTGCGTTTTAAGAATATTATTGAATTACTGAAGATGGCCAGATTGTGGCCGAAACGTTTAATGTTTTAATTAATGTAATAATAATTAAATATCACAAACTATAACTTGTGCTGTGGTTTTTTATGCTCTTTTTTTTATATGTGTTAATATTAGAACCACGTTAGTTTCAAGATATTTTTAAAATGTTAATGTCACCAAGAAGGAGTTTTGTAAAATGGTCCTCTGAAGATATTACGTCGGCCATTTCATAAGATCTTTAAGTCCAAAAACTTACAAGATTTAAAAGAAGTTAGAAAGATTCCGTTACCGTGTACAACAACTTTACAAAATTGGGTTGCTAATTTTAATATTTTACCTAATATTTTGCATGATTCTATTAATATTATATTAACTATTGGACACAGTCTTTCCATACAGAAAGACAGAAAAATTAACTGTTCTGATTTTCGATGAAGTCTACACTTCTAACAAATTAGATTTTGAATGAAAACAACAGAAAGTATATGGCCTACATAAGACATGTCAATTTGTAATGGCTAGAGGGTTATTTAAAAATTGGAGACAGCCTATATATTATGACTTTGACACAGCTATGTCCCGTGATATTTTATTAAAAATCATACAACATCTTTATCAGGCTGATTTTATCGTTGTAGCCGTGACATGCGACATGGGTTCAAGTAATATGAAGTTGTGGAATGAAAATTATAGAACAGAATAAAATTATATAGATAATACGAACGAATTTATTAAGGAAATGAGTTGGGCAGAGAAAAATATTACTGCAATGTCAGAAGAGAATACTGTTATGTAACAAATCTCTTCAAGAGATGTTTATATATTAATACATACAAGAAAAATATTCAAAACAGAAATAAAAGATATATTAACAAGAAGACTGAACCAAGACATTTTAGAAAATCATTCTCATGTCTAAGGTTTATAGGAGAAGCCTGTGATCATCATACATCTATCGAATTGCAATACCGCCTAAAATGATATATTTTAGGAAAGCATTCTAAACACGTAATCTCGAAAGGAAAGAATACTAAAGGGGATAGTATATGTGAACTTCTAATCACAATCATAAATGTGCATAACCCAGATTACTTCAAAAAATCAAATGACGGAAGAAGATATTTTTACTAAATCCAGATTTTTGCTAAATCCAGATAGTGAAATGAAAGAAGATGATATTTTATATTTTAAAATCTAGGTAATCAAAATACTGATGATAACATTGTATCTTTAGAAGAAGATGTAAATAATTCAGAGGAAAAAGAAAACAATGTACCAGAAGAAAATGGAAAAGGTAAATATTGAAAATTATTAATAATGCAATTAATTACTTAAAATTAATTACGTTATTTATAATTACTTAATAATTAATATTTAATAATTTGTAACTATTAAAGCAATTTTTATTTTTTATTTTTTATTTAAAATTTTTAAATTTTTTATTTATCATTTTTTTGCAGATTTTAACTTTATTATAAATAAAGAGATTTAGATATGTAGACGATATTCTTCTCGCGCTTCCATCTGATACTATCAATGACACTTTGAATATTTTTAACTCTTTACATACGAGATTGCAGTTTACTTTGGAGATTGGTACAAGTGGCAGATTAAGTTTTCTTGATACAATGCTTGTTATAGATAATCAGAGAATTATATTTGACATTTATCATAAAAGGATGTTTCCTTAATTTCTATCCAAATCATCCTCTTTGCCATAAAAACTACTAAGGTACTATTATCAATTTTATTGACAAAATTATCCTATTATCACATCCACGGTTCCAACAAAAAAATTTGATAGAGGCTATTCATACTTTTTTAAACAACTGTTATCTTCTTCCCTTTATTTTCTCTACAATTGAACGTAGATTAAAGTTTCATACACATAATAAAGAGATTACACATTATTCACGTGAGAAAGACAAATATTTTACGATTCCTTATGTCAAACCTATTTCTGAAAGTTTCCTTTCCATCTCTAGTATGTTTCATTGTAAATTATTTTCTTTCCTATTCCTAACACATTAAAAAGCTTTATTAAAGAGAGGAAAAGATAAGCTTGATTTCCTATCCAATCAGAATGTTGTTTATAAGATCTCCTGTGATGATTGTGAGGCGAGTTATGTCAGACAAAAAGAAAATTGAGTACGAGACTACGCGAACATATCTCTGACATCAGAAAAAATATGGGTTCCCCTACTGTCATAACTGATCATCGAATTAATTTTGATCATAATTTTAAATGGAACGATGTGAAAATTTTAGATTGCGAATCTTCTTATAATAAGAGATGGTGTCTGAAATGATTCATATTAAAAGGCAGAAACAGGGTCTTAACAGACAAAATGATACCGAATCTTTACCTGAAACCTACTCACAGATCATCCAATCTCTTTCTCCTTCTTAACTGCTTCCCTTTCCTATCCATCTCTGCTCTCTCTACTTTCTCTCCTCTCTACTTTATTTTCTCCTTCTTATGTTCCCCTTCCTTTTTAGTTTTCCATTTCAACTTTCCTGTATATGTCGTACTTTATTTTATCTCTTAGCTTCCTAGAGAGATGATCAATTCCCATCGCATTGTCTAATCGAAAACACATCATTTTGACACATATATTAGGTATTTATTCTAAATTTATCTGTACTAAACTCATTATACATATACAAGGAATGACGGCATTTTACTCTTTCTCTATCGACATTAATAATTCTTGTGTACATGTTTTATAATATCTAAAATAATTTTTGCCTCTTTCTTTTAATTTTAATTTTATTACTTGCAACTTGTTTTGTACCTTTCTTTTTATTATTTGCGACTCAATTTGTACTTTTCTTATTATTTTTACTTATTCCTGCCATTAATTTATTATTACAATTATTTTGTACTTGCTAACAGAAACATGTTCGTCCTTATGCACACATACAGTTCGGAGGAACACATTGTTGTCAACTACAATTGTTTGTTTGGTTTTCTTTCAATTTGGAGCGAGTTTTATAGTTGATATTGTCCGAAAGCGAATTTTATTTAATTTCTATATATTTTATCTAACATTTCCATTATTATCTTGTCGTCACATTGAAAATGATCCAACAGGGATCGAAACGTTTGTTTTTGTTCATTTGCTGATTGTCAAATTATTATATATTTTACGTTTTTTAATTTTATGACATGTTTTATTTCATTTTTTAACATTTAATGCAAATTGTTATTTTATGTTGATTGTTTTGGGCTTGTAGCCCTTTGTTCTTTTTATTCGTTTATTATAAATATTCAAATGATTGAAGAATTGAACAGCCTTCAATTAATTTACTATTTTATGTACATGTTAATAAATAAATTATTTATTCTTTTTAGTATTAAATTTAAATAATTATAAGCCTTCTTCTGACGAACTAAAATTACTCAATGATTTTGAACGTATCACTTCTCAAAATATTATTGAAAAAAATGTTTTGATATACAGGGTGGGCCATCTATTGGTACGTTTTTGAATTTCGTCGTATGGCAACACCGAACGAGCTACAGACCCGAAATTTTGACAGTTTATTAGTCATACCGTCCGCGGCACGAAACAACATGTTTTCTCTTGAAGAGCGTTTTGAAATTTTAAAAACTTATTTTCAAAGTCAGTGCTGTGTCGCCGAAACTGTACGAATTTTGAAAAGAAATATGGGTCGTGATAGAGCACCCACCGAAGGAGCTATACGCAAATTGGTGAGGAAAGTTCGTGAGAAAGGGATGTTAGTGGATGACATTATATTACGACTGTTTTGAGTGAAATTGGCGCCGAGGTAGTCCAAAATGTCATTAATAATTGGGGTGACCGAATGGCATACTGTAAGGCCAGTAGAGGGAGCCACATGAACGAAATCGTTTTTCATTCTTGACGCGGATACTT
This sequence comes from Acromyrmex echinatior, assembly GCF_000204515.1. The sequence continues at coordinate 110,058 of NW_011626928.1, forward strand.
TTAGCTTCACAACAAAAAAAAAATTAATAAAAAATATCAATGTATGCTCATTTGATCGCATTTTTAAAAACGTACCAATAGATGGCCCACCCTGTATGTAGCTAGATATGTGGCCCATAAATTTAGGAACCGTTATAATTATTTAGAAATTCCTACTAAATATTTGTCCAATCCACCAAATGATTGGCTTTGTTCATTATCTAGAAGAAATTATATGTATCCATCACAAAGACTTCTTCATGTAGTTAAAATAATGAATAGTGAATTTGAGATATTTCACAATGACTTTTTTAGTAAAGAAGATAAAATTTTGGATAAAGTAACAAATATTGTTCGTCAAAAAATCAATAATATTCCTAGAGAAGTAGTTTTGTTCGCACTGGAACATATATGCGATTAAAAAAATTAAATTATGAAATTATACAGAACAACAGTTTTCGGAAAAAGGGAAAAAATTATATCGATTATGCAATAAAAAAATATGCATTGAAAGTAAAAGTACCTGTAGTATTTTTACTATGGAAAAAATTGATATAATTAATATATGGAGAAGAATATTGATAGTCAATATCTCGGTCGAATTAATCAGTCAGTTCCACATGCACATATAAGATAAGTAAAATTATTCCAAAATTTATAATTTAGAATTATTTAATTTTCGTAAGAATTTGTTTTTTTTTTAGATTTATTGTCTAAATATGTGGCTACTTATATTTTCCATACGGCTCTGTTTTGATTGGTCAATAGTCAAAGTATCTCTCAGATCATTGACTACAACTATAGAACTTTTGTATTATTACCATTATTTCCTGGTTCATATTTAGAACATTAATCATGTACACGTTTATCTTTCGTAAAAATAAGATTTTAAGGTAAGCTAAAAATTACTAAAATTACCAATTACTAAAAATTATTAAATTACTTTTCTTTTGAAGGATGATTTACGAATTTATTTTGTATTATTATTCTTTTATTTATTTTATTGTCTTCTTGATCGAGCAGAAACATTATACAGTTATTTCTGTTTTAGTATAATCAGTCAGAATTTCATTTATGCCATATGCATTTAGAGTTAAAATAGTTCTTCATCATTGATACATTCGAGAACTACATAGTATCACAGTTAAAAGAAATCATTACTGAAATAATGGTCATCCTAAAAATATTTCATCACCTTAAAAACATTTGAGAGAGTAATAAAAGCGATTAAAATATTTGACTTGCTCCTGTAATAATATAAATGGGTTATTTTATATATCTTTTCTTTTTTTGTTTAATTAGTCTTAAATTGGACTGTAGATCTCGCGTAAAAAGCTGCATACTGCTGCACATGTACATGAGAATTGTGGTTATTCAAATATTCATCGACAGTTTAGGAAATGGAAGAAAACTAAGATAAACTATTTTTTTAATAATAATTCCGTAGATATATTATATATTCTTATTTTAATCAAATTTAAAATATTTCGGTACCTTTAAATACTTATACTGATAGAATACTAAATAAGAATCAGTCTCAAATAATATTCTAGCAAAAAAGTGAACTCCGTTCTGCTAGATTGTAAGAATTTCTAATTGTTTTACGTCTGGATAATATACTATCTATCTCTGTTGTACGGATGTAGTAACAATGACGTACATTTGCAATCTTTTCCAAGTAATATACGACAAATTTGATTGAATTTCGTAGATAATGTAATAGATATATTCGATAGATATGTCCATGTACATATCATATAAGACCTAATTGCGAACAAGTTGAAAAGGTTCCAAAAGCGTATGTGTGGAAAAGACTGCGAAAGGAATTAGCTCGATGTAAAGTTTAATAAATTTATATTTTTCTATATTGATTTCTTCTATTGATTTAATCCTTTATTACTATAACTTATTTATCATTATTTATCATTATTTTATTTTTATTACATATTTTATTAATTTATGATATTTTGTAACAGTAATTTCATATTATATTTTTAAATTTTTAATTTATTTTTGCTTTTATCATACTCTGATCAATGTCGTATTTGAATATGGCATTGCATCAATAGGCTAATTTCTGATTGATTGGTTTATTGCTTGGCTACCATTGCATTATGCACATTGGTTCACTCTTCTTATTCTACCATGGACTCGCCGCGACAACGGGGTCCCCATAATCGGAAGATGTTTTCCGATCCAGCCGACTCCTTCCCTCTAGGACACCGAGGCTTAATCCTCATCCCCTGAACGGAGTACCGCCCTTCCCCAGGCACGGGGCAGCCCTTGACCGGGAAAATCTGCCCTCCGGGAACACTCGCGTATTACGGATAGAGAGTAGTTTCTCCCTAACGGTGCCATACCATCGGAGGTTTGTAGTCAGAGTCATCCCCTACCGGCACATTGAAAACGATTCTCCGAAGAGAACCCTGTTGAGGAATCATATTCAGCTGTGCGGATGTTTCCCGCCCGATTACCGATGACACAATGAGCGCACTTAGAACCCACGCACCGCGCCCCCGGACGGTGATCCCGACCGCAAGGAACGGCACATGGATAGGTGCCCACAGCACAAGATCCCCACGACAAGGTGTCGCCCGACATGGGGAAACTTACAATTAGATTAACAATACATACAGTAATCCCATATATCAAATTAGATTAACAATAATCGAAAAAAAAAACCAAAAACAAGATTGAATAAACATATTATGAGGATCATCTCATCTTCGAATTACAAAAGAATAGTATAAAGCAACAACCATGTTATATTTAGTCAGGAATACTAGGCGGGTTCTAACTATGTGTTAGTGCGTATACGTATATGCGGTGTGTATGTGTGTATGTAAGGGATCAGAGAAGGGAAAGTGCACAGAGACATTAGGTTCGAGGGAGGGGGAGTGCGTCACCGGGGTCCGTGGTAAAGGGGGAAAGAGGTTGTTCCTTCTCTCTCTCTCTCTCTCTCTCTCTCTCGCCCATAGCGTTCTCTTTCCAACCCGATGATATTTGTTTTCACGATTTTTTAATGATATGACCTAGCAATTAATTATAATAATTTTTTTTTAGTAAGCGCACGCACACACACACACACGCACACACACACACACACACACACACACAAATGGTCAAGTGTTTCTAATTATCGAATCATTATTAAAACTATTATTGAGTAGCTATCGAACTATTATATACTTATTGAACTATTATACACATTCTACTATTGAACAGCCCTCATATTATTAATTAATTCTTAAATGCAAGGTAAGGGAGAAGACTCGTTTCCTGTCGTGATAAGGAAAAACAGGAACGTGGAGGTTTCGAAGTAACGTGACAAGCAGATGATGTCATAGAAAAATATTATCGAAAAAAAAATTTTAGAACTGTAGAAAAAACCCAGAAAGAAACAGAGATTAGAATTATAATTTTTATTATTCAACAAGTATAAAAAAAGAGCATAAGAAACCACAGCACAAGTTATAGTTTGTAATATTTAATTATTCTTACATCAAAATATGATTATTACATTAAAACATTAAACGTTTCGGCCATCTTCAGTAAATTAATAATATTCTTAAGACGCAGAGTTACATCAAGCTGGCATAAAATGCAACAGTCGTGTGTTATAATTATGTAAATGTGTTCATTTCTAGAGAAATTTCATGAGAAGCTGCTTCGTATAATAATGTTAGAACGTCAAAAGTCATATCACGAAAAGTGTAGAACGAGAATTTCCAGATTCTAATTTAAAATAAAATTGTATATCATTAATATCTTCTAATCTAAAGGAAATCTAAAGGAATAGAATCGTTATCTGTTTTACAGTAAAAATAACGATGAATCTCAAGTATATCCTTTGCACAGATAGAAATTTGTCGTGACGTTGTTTGTTATTATTAGTCATATCATATATTTTACCACTTTATATATATGAGTCAACAGTTTGGAAAGTTTCTAGAATTATTTGTTAAGTGCGAGAGAGATCTTTCTTTAGAAGAGGAAGATAAACTTCAGGCAAACCTTCCGTGTCACTTTGCTTATTGATACCACTTATTTGGCCTTTTATATGTATCATTTCTGAAATTCTTCTTTTCATTAATGATTGTTCTGTATCTAAAATTTTTATGTTATCCCATTCAATTCAATTCATGCATCTCATTCAACCGGTAACGTGAAACTACTGATATCTCGGAAGTAGGTTTTCTTATATCAGCCTTATGTTCCTTTATACGAGTTTTTAATTTCCTCTTAGTTTGGCCAACATAAGACGATTCGCAGTTTAAACAATTAATTTTGTAAACAACCACAATGGTCACATCCTTAAGCAAAGGATCCTTCCCTGTCTTTATAAATGTATTCAATTTATTTATAGGTTTATAAGCTATATTAAACCCATGAATATATGAAAGTTTTTTGAATTTTTCCGAAACCTTGCCTAAGTATGGTATCGTGAAAAATTTTTTCTTTGATTTCGCATTAGAATCATATTCATTATTATTTTTTTCGCGATTTTGATCTAGATTAGTTCTATTTTCCAATGTTTTTATTCTGTTATTAATTGTTGAAAATATGAATTTAAGAGGATAACCATTACTTAACAGAGTGTGAATTAATTCAGAGATGTTTTTTTCGTGAAATTTAGGACAACAACAAAGTTTATCTGTTTATCTTTTTCAAAAAATAAATTTTTCAGATAGTGTATTCAATGTGGAATTTCATTTACCTTAAAAAAAACAAAAAAAATATGTGAATTAATTTTTCAATGTCACTGCCGTCAAACCTATGTTAAATAATACAATGACACATGTATTAAAAATGCATTCTGACCATATCAAACCCTTTTTTTTCTAAGGGATTGACGCCTACAACAATAAAGCATATCTGTTCCCATGCTTTCTTTTCAAAAATATTTTATTTATCTTAATAACTCTCGAGATGAAATCGCTCTTCGGAAACATATTAGAACTTGCAGCGAACAAAATAATGCAAGCGCCCATGCTATATAAGACGAAAAAGATACACTCAGTTGAGTTCAAAGTTTCTTTGGTTCATATTGTATTAGAGTTCTAAATTTTCTCTAAAATTTTTAGTGGAAAAAGAGGATATTGTAATAATATGGATCAAACGGAGCTTGATTGGCGCAAGCCGCTCAGTTAAATACGCGAGAAGAATACATCGTGTGGGATCAGTGTTGCGATAATTTCATCGAATCGCTGAAAGCACAGAGTCGTATTAAACACCCGCGATTATTGATTGGATTAAATAATCGTTAATCGCTCGTTAATTGTGCGACTTGAAAGTTTGAAGGATTCGGTGTGCAGAAGATTCGTGCAAGTGAGCGCTGAGTACAGCGCGGGACTCCTATAGCGTGAAATCGAAACGGCGTTCGAAAGTCGTATACTGATCGGTGCCGTGATAAACTCTGGACATATCGAGCTTCACCAATTTTTCGAAGACGCGAAAGAAATAGTGCTGGAAGATATGCGAAACGTTATACAGACACACAATAATATCAAGATAAATACTGTTTTTAATGGCGAATTTATGACAGATAAACGTGCGAATAAAAATGTTAATACGAAAAATTATATCCGTTTGTCTAGTTTAGAAAAGTGGAGTTCGCGCGTCGTCGAACCTATCCTGACATCGCTGGAAGAATTTCAGGATAGTAGGAGAACGCTGTCGCGTATCTTAAATTTTACCGTGAACATAAACAAGTTTAATCCGTTGCACGCGGGATGCCATATCGAACTTCCGCGAGAAATTAAAATGAAGATAGTGGTAATCAACGTGCAATCTTTAGGCAAACGCATGTTTCGTATGGTCGATGATAGCCGCTCTACACTCGGCTAAAAAGAATACGGAGCGAGAGTCATCATATTCAATGACGTTGAGACAAATTAAAAGATTTGGAAGTCTCAACGACATCTCTATCAATGTCTACACTATCGAGAAGCAAAAATAAATTCTTCCATTATCTCACCGACCGAAAAAGAAACAAGCATGTTAATTTCTTGTACGTGCAGGATCCATGCAACGATAATACAAGGCATTTTGCATGGATCAAGGATTTGTCTCACCTCGTGAGTTCGCAACTTAATAAAAAAAAGAGCAAGAAATATTTTTGTAATTGGTATATATATATATATATATATATATATACTTAATTCAAAATTACAAAAAATTTTTTGTAATAACAAAATGTTTTTTGTGAAAATAATAAATTGTACGTTTTCTTTTTTCAGATGTCTGCATTATTTTAGCTCGAGCAAAACTGAAAATTCATGCAGTAGATTGAAAAACAAAACGATTGTGCCATCAGATTGCTGAAGTGAAGATAATAAGTAGCTGAGTTTCAACACATCATGAAGGATAAGTTCCATTTGTCGTATATGCTGACCTGGAGTGCATCCTGGAGAAGATGAAAATGGACATGGAAACATCCAGCTATGCATGCCAGCATCATTGGGTATTTAGTTTAACATATTATGTCCGCTGTTTGTACAACGATTTGTTGCAAGTATCGATTTTGTCGCGATAATGATTGCGTCGCATAGTTCATCGAGGAACTTAAAAATTTAGCGCATGGTGTAAAGTCTATACTTTCGAACAATGTATTCATGGCAGATTTTACACGAGATGATTGGCAAAATTTTAACAGCGCTACGCACTGCTATGTGTGCGAAAAATCATTCGCGCCAAATCATACGCGATCATTGCCATTTGGAGGATTTCAATCTTCTCACACGTAAAGGTATATTTCCATATGAGTATATACATTGACTGTATCGAAAAGTTACAGGAAACCGAGTTACCATCGTGCGAATTATTTTATTGCGTTTGACAGGTGATACCGTATCCGAGAGTGATTACGCACACACAGTGAATGAATACAGCGATCTATACTTAAAAACAGATGTCTTGCTGTTGGTCGAGAATTTTCGGGATAGTTGTATTACTAGTTATGGACTCGATTCCGCATATTAGGTGCGCAACTAAGTTCCCGCTATTTGTCAACAGATGGCTCCAGCAGTAAGTGCTGGTCGATTCTGACATAACCTAAACGTCATGAACCAAGCTTAGACATATGGTAAACAAACCGCTTTGAAACATTAGTGATTTTGTTTTTACGTCATATTCTTTTGGTTGTGTGAAAATGTCTGATTTTGTGCCAAATAATCGTCATATGCGGGAAGTATTGATTTTCTTTTTTCATTCGAAGAAAACGGCGGCTGAAGCGCATAGAGAGCTCCAAAAAGTTTACGGAGATGCTGCTCTAAGTGAAACAACGTGCCGAGATTGGTTCCGTCGCTTCAAACGGTGATTTCGATGTTGACGACCGTCTGCATGAAGGAAGGCCAAAAACCTTCGAAGAATTGGAGGCATTGCTCGATGAGGATCCATGCCAAACGCAAGAAGAGCTTGCTTCAGTATTAGGAGTTATCCGCCAAGCCATTTCCAAGCCATTTTTTCACAATAAAGTTGCATTTTCATCAAAATAACAGCGAGAACTTAGTTGCGCCTAAATTATTATTATACACTAGCGGATTTTATGTGAGAGGCAATGTTGAAACATATTCGTGTCAATTTCAAACTTCTTATCGATGTTGCATGGCTCTATTCGTTCATCAAACGTGATATACGTGGTGATTAATGTTCAAACAGGTATGCGCAGGCCAACAACAAGTACCTGCAATTATACCATCGAAATCGTCAACATATGATGTATACTTTTATTAACTTACAATACTTTGAGATTAACAATCTCGGATAGGCAATATGCCAATCATTGCCATACGTCGATTTTCGATGGGTTGACGATTTAGATAATTTTGACGTTATGATCATTACGACGGATTCATCGACGTTCTCGAGGTAGACTTGGAGTATCCGTAACATCTCCGCGTATTCCGATTTACTGTTTTGTCCGACGCGCAAGAAACCACCCGTAAGACAAGCTTCTCACGACATTGTATGATAAAAAGCGATACATTATCGCAATCAGTAACAATTCTTATTCTTCACGGTCTCCTCATTACAAAGATCCATCGCATATTACAATTCGCGCAATCTCCATGGCTTCGCGAATATATCCAACTCAATACAAATTTTAGAACTCGCGCGAACAACGAATTCGAGAAAAATTTATACAAACTGATAAACAATGCGGTTTTCGATAAGATCATGGAGAATGTACGTAACCATGTCGATACATAACACCATGTGACTCATAACAATTGGGACGGACGGTACGGCGCGAAGGCAATGAACACGAAACCAATTTTTGACAGTCATAGCGTTTTTTCCAAGAACTTGATCGCGATAAAAATTCGGAGACTTGAGGTGAAATTCAAACAAACTGATATACGTGGATATATGTGTATCCTTGATATATTCAAAATGTGTTTGTACGAATTTCACTACGAGTATATGGCTGTGTCGCGGAAATTGTAAAGTGTACACTGACACAAATAGTCTAATTTATCATATTAAATGTGACGACATGTACGATATTATGAAACGCAATATCAATAGATTCGCTAGCGATTACACAGTCGACAATGTTTACGATATTCCGCTAATAAATAAAATAGTTCCGAGCTTGATGAAAGATGAAAACAACGGTGCCATCATGATCGTATTCGTTGGTCTTAGAGCAAAAATGTACGCTTTGCATGTTGATGGGAAGAAGAATACGAAGAAGGCAAAAGGTGTAGCGAGATCAATTTGATACATATATAATAATATTTGAACAAAATCGAAATGAAGCGACAGCAATCTTACATAAAATTTAAATTAAATTAAATTTTAATTTTAATTCAATTCAGTTTATTGCAAAGCATTATGAAAAAGACATGTTAACAGAGTAATAGACATAAAATATACAATAAATTATAGTAAACAGAAGAAAAGAAAATAAGAAATAAAATAGAATACAATACAATAGTCAATAGCTTGCAAGTGGTTAGGAGTCAGCAAAATTACTGCTACAAAGTCTACCAGCAACAATACCGGAAGGCAACAATGCAATAAGAGGAGAACCAATAAGTGAAATTATACACACACACACACATATGCTGACGCACATACGCACACACGCAAAAATACATCAATTTCTGCAGTCTCGCTTAAATACTGTGAGGCCGTGAGAGAACAGAGAGGGAGTGGGTTTTATTGAATCAGAAAGAGAATTAAAATATTTGACAGAGGTGTAGCAGAAAGTGACAGGGAACTTAGTGGAACGATGTATGAGGAAGGATAAGTAATTTTTGGTATCTAGTGACAAAGCGGTTAAAAAGAAGAATGATGTTCAGAGTTCAATTGAAGGAGACGACGCAAATATAGAGGAGTATTGGAGCAAAAGAGAGAAAATACAAACACCATAGGTAGAGATTAAAACATTGTCATATTTTAACCCAGATCTCTGGTAATCTCTGGAAATATATGATAGTATTTAACGACGCAATAGGAGAAGCGAAGAATTTTGGATATGCTGTATACGATTTAATAGATGTTGATTAAGAGCTGAAACATGGACAACATCAGCGTATTCAAATAGAGAAATAACAAGTAATTGAGAAGTGAGGAGTTTTTGAAAGCAGGAAAGGATGTAGCGAAAAGGATAAAGAAGACGTAAACGAGTATAAGCTGCCGACACATGATGGTGTGACTTGAATATCAATGAAGAATCAATCCACCAAGAATCTTAATAGAGGAGGAGCGAGGAATTGAAACAGAGTTAAGAGCAATATCGAAGGATTGAATGTGGGATAACAATGTTGAAGAACCAATCAGCAAGGATGATTTAGAAGGATTTGGATACAGCATATTATTAGTGGACAATTTGGCAATAGATTTTAGATTTGCATTCAAAGCAGAACAGCTAAAGCATCGAATGGGTTGTAACAATGCACCCCTAAAGAAATTGCACCCGACGCCAACATCCTACCGGATGCCGCCGCAATGACCCCTGGTCACATGCAAGCAATTAGAGCGCAATACGCTCGGCAATTTTAAAGCATAATTCACAGGTTACAGGCGGCAAGAAGCCGAGAGCGACCGCGGACAACCAAACTGTGCGTCATCCGCTCGTATCATAAATCAGAAATCGTAGCGGAAATCGCCGAGCGACGCCGTAACAATATGAGCGGGAGCAACAATACAAGATAAAAGCCGCTCTTGTAATACGAGGCTCTTCTTCTTGTTCCGCCGCTTTGTCCGAATACCAGTTCCGATTCCGCTCCTTACCATCAGCTCCTAGATCGATTCGCAATGCGACTCGGGGTATAGCATACTCTGCCTCCATCGAGCGTTCTCGATAATTGCCAATCGGTTTCCTCCGGGTTCGGTACCGCTTGCACTGACAAGAACCCTGACAAGACTTTGTCTCCGTCGAGCGTTCTCGACAGTCAGTTGCAACTGCCGCTGCATCCTCAGCGGCCTAAACATTAGACCAGGGGTTGAGTGTCCTCAGCCTCTGCCGAGCATTCTTGGCCACCGACACCCGAGCCTACTCGCATCCTTCACCTCGTGTCCTTCGCCTCGCAAACACACGCCCTGCGCGCCGAGCGTTCACGACAAGCTGCTAGTTATACCCGCGACCGCGAATATGCGAATCGGGGCGTCTCTCACGTCCCGCTCCGCCTGCGTCCAGCGCCGCGTTATTCCGATATGTCCAGCGGGCTAGCGAGCCTAAACACACGTTCCCACGCACACACGCACGCACGCATGCACGCACGCACGCACAATAATGCGGACAATAAAAACATTATATTCTTTTGCAACCAGTCGGAGCCGATTTATACATCTCCCTTCCTTGCCTGAACCTTTTTATTGCGCTCGATCGCCACCTGACTCTGACGAGCTAGTCCGCGCATAAAGTCAGGTTGTTACAGGGTGAAAAGATTTAAGAAGAATAACATCGTCAGCATACATGAATAACTCGGAGGACAGTAAAACATTAGACAAATCAGAGACAAAAATATTCATGTGTAAAGATCCGAGAATGGAACCCTGGGGTATACCCAGAAAGAACGAGGAGAGGAGAAAAAAGGAAAAGGTTTATATGAGAATTTGCTGCGTGCGGTTTGTAAGGAACCAAAAGGGTCAGATAAGAAAGACCGCGTAGCTTGATTTTGACTAAATGTAAGTCATGATTGACAGTATCGAAACCCTTTGTGAAGTCCAGCGCAACGATGGAAGTAAGGCGACTCTTGTCGAAATCATGAAGCACGACGACAAAAATGTGAAGCAATTCCGTCGTCTTGCTGTGAGATCGATGAAAACCTGACTGACAGGAGAAAAGGATATTAAAATTTGAGATAAAGGCATTAAATTATGAGAAGTATAATAGATACAATCAAGCAGTTTTGAGAGTAAAGGGGGAAGTGAAATAGAGCGAAAAGATGAAGGAGAAGAAGGGTTAGGAGTTTTAGGAATAGAAAGAACAATTGAATGTTTCCAGGAAGAGGGAAAGGTACTGTGAGAAAGAGAGAAATTTAACATATAGAGAAAGGGATCGAGACAATGAGAAAGGCATAGTAGGAGCATGTGATCGGAGAGATCCAGAGACTCAGGTGAATGCGCTTAAAAATATTATAGAGATCACTAGGATTGATTGAAGCAAAATTAAAGGTCTCGGAAACATGAGAAGAGGAGGAATGAAGATGAGTAAAAGAGTTAGAGGAATAAGATGAAGAAGGTAGAGTATCAAGAAAATGATTATTCAGGAAGGAAGGATTTCTAAAGTGCAGAGGTATAGTAGCAGAGGAGGACTACCATATACATCGCCAAGGGTACGGAGAATTGTAGCAAGGAGGTCATGAGAGAGATAGAGAGGAAGGACTTTTTCTCACGACAAACAGCAATGTTCATGTCAACGTCAAACAGCAATTTCGCAGACTTTCGCTGCTAGTCAGCAGAAGACTATGATCGCCTGTATCTGAGAAGGGCATCTCTTCAGCTCAATGAGTCGGACTGCATCATTTGGTTAGCAACGAGAAACACGTCTACAAGTAATCGGCACCATTTGGCTAGGAACGAGAAACACGTCTACAAGTAATCGGGGCGAGTCGGTCAAAAACTGCAGTAAGAGAGACAGTAAAGTGAGAGATCAATCCTATTAATATGCGACGCTGCTTATATAAAACTCAGCTCATACTGAATATCTAGGCCTGATTGCATGAATGTTAAAAAGACACATGATCAGGATGATGTGGTTGCGGAATAGCCAGCATCGCATAGATGATAAGATGGTCACTCACACTGATCGCATCGTTGACTCCGCACTCAATCGCATTAATGCTCGACGAGACAAAAATATGATCCAAAGTGGTCGACGAATTAAATGTTAAACGAGTTGGAGCATCAATCAATTGCTTAAGAGAAAATAGCGACGCGATATCAAGCAACAGTTTGGCATTACAATCGATTTGACCGAGTATGTTAATATTGAAATCGCCCAGACACACAATCGGTCGGTTATACATGTTATACATGTCGCATAGAATAGGTATAACTCGATATAATGCAAATCAGAAAGTAAGGGCCAGGGGGGCAATATACGCCACCCGACCGCGAGCAAAATGGAGGAATACAGCAACTCTCGGTGAGAGTATCCACCGGCGGGAGCCCAAGCCAATCAGGAATTGGAGAAACATATAGCGCGACATCGTCTCCATGGCATGATCTACCGTAGATCTGTCCTAATGAACAAGCACGTAGTTATCAATGTCGATGGATTCAGAGTCGACCGAATTTCGCAACTAAGTTTCCTCGACGATCAGAACAAAACGGTGGAAGACAATAACGTCTCTCATCAACGCAACATGTGGAAAGAACGATTTAATATTAATGTGCGCAAGATGTAGTATACTATTGAGAGAGACATCCGGCTCTAACTCGAAAATTGAGACGGATCTACAGAGAATCATACAGAGTCATCTCCATCAGATGCAAGCGGTAGGGACAGCGGAGTGGGATGACAGGAAGGTAAAACGAACTTGAGGATAGAGAGAAGTGAATTCGGGGAAGTGTAATGATACAAGGGCGCATTATCTTTGACGCGAAAATATGTAATCCTCCTTCGCATCCAAATACGCTACACACTATGCCAGTCGACGAGTCTTAATAAAAGTGCGCTACTCAGACGCTGTAGCATGCTCGCAAACAGAGATCCTATTGGCCGACCAGGAGCCACAGACGTCAGATGCATTCAGTCGACCCCTGCGACAAGTCCTGGCAATTAGCTCATTGCGTTTTGCTATTGTCGTAAATTTAATAAATGGAGACGACGAATTTCTACCAGGAATCCTGAAGGCATGAGCAATCTTCGATGTAGATACTGAAACATCATAAAACTCTTGTTATAATCTCAGTGTAGTTCTCTGAAGATATTTTTAGCAGACTGAATATGATGAACTCATGATCTCTATGCTCATTGATTATACGCTCAAAATTAGTAACTATTTGGCAAGGCAGTGGTCGCAGGACCTGTACGCATCTCCCTTTCCAATCTAGCGCAGCGCTCCTCAAGGATGATCTGCTATCCGTAGCCGCCGCCAGTCGATTCGTAGCACTCTCGATGTCTCCGAGACATTGAAATACTTCATTAAACTTCACCAGCTTAGCATTAAATGTCTCCAGAATGGACTCGAGACGATCTAGAAGAGTCCTAACTCAATATGAGCAATTCTGTGCTTCAATGAGGAGATGGAATTAGTTAAAATAGACAGAGAGGACTTAATTGTAGAAAGAGCCGATGAGACATCAAAAGACATCTGAGAAGAATGAAACCATATTTCATCAGTTTCGTCAGGTAGAGGTGAGAGAAAAGGTGCGAGACGCCACCAACCGAGGAGACAGCAGAAGCTCCAAGCAGAGGCAACAACGGCCCACTGCCAGTTGTAACGCCCAGTAGGAACGCCATCATCAGGGGCGCAAACCAGTCGGTGCCACAGAAAGCGCAAGAGCGCTTACACGAAATGAAGCGTTTATATTTGTCACATTCATGTTAAAGTAGACACAAAATTAGACACAGTATAAGAAAATATGTTTACACGGATGCACAACAAAGACACACAGTAAATTAACAAAATAATTATTTATATTTGTGCCTGTCTTTTAAACAAAGTGCCTGTACAGAAACAAATGACAAATAAGAACAATAACGATATAACGTTAACGGCTAGACTTGAAACTGAAATTAATGGCTTGAACTTGAAATTATGACGTGATTATTACACAATAATAAAATATTGTATTACAAGTAAATAATGAAAGCACACAATTAATGCAGTAAAAACGCACAATAAAATAACGCAGAAAAATCGCGTCATTCACTTACAGAAATATATTCTGTTCGTTTCAACCAGCATTCGCCAGAAGTTAAAAGTAAATATTTTAAAAAGTTAATTAAAAAAATAAAAAACTGAGGTATTGCAATAATCACCAACAGCTATAATAAGACGAAAAATGTGCAGTGAGCTATTAAATAAGGCAGCACTTTTCACAAGACAGTAAGCAAAAATTAAGCATGAAAGGCGATATCAGAGCGGAGTGGTGAAAAGAGATGTTGATAACACGAAGTGTCACACGAGATTCTAAATTGCATGACGTGTATACAATATCCAAGAGGAAAATCGCTCTAAGTCCATATGACGATAAATGATACATTGTACCAGATTCCACCGATAGGTTGCCATGGAGATATCATAAAATATTATTATAAATTCATTTCTTTTTTTCGTATTTATGTATTTTTAATAAAACACATTTATATATGATGTATAATACGCTTAATATGCATATTATATATATTATAGTATTGTTACGTCCGAACATCGACGATTCGCGGAGACGTTCTCGCGAACGCATTCACGCACTCCCGGCCCGCAGAAATAAATAACACGAATATTTTAAAAAGAACAAGAAGAATTTATTATGAAATGAATACAGAACACACACTCGCGCACGCGCACGCGTGCGTAAAGCTCAGAGCATATAATCGATAAGAAGATAAGCGAATCGAGAGACACGTCCAAATGCAGGATTTACATCCAAATCCGCTGATCTTGTTAAATAACAGAGCCACGTGTCGCTGGGAAACGTGACTTGTGGGAAATTCTTAATACCTCACTAGCGCAGCGAGTATAGAAAGCTTAAGGATTATGTAGTTAGCGAGTTGCCTAGCAGCGTAAAAATAAAAAAAAATAAAAATTATAACAACAGATCGATAAAGGCGTTCATCTTGTACGGTCAAATTAATTTGTGCTCGTGAAATAAAGATTATTATTACCAGTTATAAATAAAGTCTCGATCATTATTTTCTATATCACATCACACGACAAGCGTGGGCTTGTCTAGAGAATCTGACTTATCCATTGAGTCACTTATTCTCACATTAGTGACCCCGACGTGATGTAATACGAAAGGCTGTTGTGATACGAAAGGCCATCGTGATACGAAAGGCGAGATCTAAAGGCCGATGTGATCGAGAGGAAGAAGCGATTAACCTGTAACTGTCGTTCGAGCAACATCGAGACGAACTTGGTTTCGAACCGAGCAGAAGTGCACATTGCCGATAAGAAAGCTCGTCGCCGACGTCGTAGTCGACAAGGAGGCCCATCGCCGACGTCGTAAGCAGCAGTAGGCTCATCGCCGATATTGTGACCTGTCGCAAGGCCCCATCACTGAGGCCGGGGCCGGTGGAAAATTCTCGCCGTCGAAAGCACCGCAGAGACATATCCAACGACAGGCGCTCAGCGTTCCGCCGACGTGGGAACCGCACGAGTCAGCCCAGGAGCCGGCGTTCATGACGCCATCGCCGTCGCCGACATTGT
>NW_011626928.1:128051-150186 GCF_000204515.1 Acromyrmex echinatior
AAAGCGGCAAGGGCTGAATTTCAACGGCTAGTCAAGGCCGGTATTTGCCGTCCGTCCAGTAGTCCATGGGCAAGTCTCATTCACATGGTACCGAAAAAAGACGGATCGTGGAGGATCTGCGGCGATTACCGTCGTCTTAACGCAATTACCGTGCCGGATCAATTTCCCGTACCGCATTTGCACGATTGCTCCTCTAATTTGCGTGGGAAAGTTATTTTCTCTAAGCTAGATCTGTATCAGGCATACAATCAAATTCCAGTGGAGCTTCGGAAGATATTCCGAAAACGGCTGTCATTACGCCCTTCGGGCTGTTCGAATATAAATTCATGACATTCGATCTTAAAAACGCGAGTCAAACATTTCAGCGTCAAATCTGCCGCGCTCTATGCGACCTGGAATTTGTGTTTGCATTCATCGACGACATACTCATAGCATCGACGTCTCTTGAAGAGCACGAAGCTCACTTACGCATAATGTTACAGCAGATTAAAAAAGTTTTATTTACGACTCAATGTAAATCAATGGGCAAGCAGGAATTAGAATTCCTCAGCTTTACGATTAACAGCGAAGGATGTAAACACTCGATAAGATTCAGGCTATTCGCGAGTTTCCAAGGCCTAACACTATAGTCGAATTGCGTCGTTTTCTTGGGCTTGTCAACTTTTATCGTAAATTACTACATAATGCAGCTATCGTTCAGGCACCATTAAATGAGTACCTTCGCGATTCACGAAAAAATGACAAACGGCCAATCATATAGACGCCGATGGCTGAAGAAGCGTTCAATGAATGCAAGGAGAGTCTGGCCAACGCGACTATACTCTCTCATCCCTCCGACGCAGCCGAGACGCGCCTCGTTTGTGACGCGTCAGATTTCGCCATCGGGGCCGCCCTCGAACAACGTTTAGACGACTCGTGGAAACCGCTCGCATTCTTTTCACGCAAATTAAATTCGGCACAACAGAACTACAGTGCGATCGGGAGCTTACGGCGATCGCCGAGGCAATCAAATATTTTCGTTATTTACTCGAAGGGCGAAATTTCAAGATTGCAATCACAAGCCTCTCATCTACGCGTTTATGCAACGTTCTGAAAAAGCATCACCTCGGCAACAGAGACAACTTTCGTTCATCTCGCAGTTCACTATGCGTATCAAATACCTATCGGGCAAAGATAATATTGTGGCGGATTCCCTTTCCCGCATCGAAGCCATTCGTTTACCTGTCGAGATCAAACTTAATGAGCTTGCACAGAAACAAGAATAACACGAGGAGCTACGATCTATTCGCGAATCTCCTGATTTTCCGCTTTTTATGAAGCGAATTCAATGGGGGCCGACGCATACTATACTTTACTGCGAAATGACCGGCGAGGCAATTCGTCCCTATATACCGGCATTTTTACGAGATTGCGTTTTCCATTTGTTCCATGACGCGGCTCATCCGGGCCCTAAAGTCACTGATCGGGTAATCCGTCAACGATATGTGTGGCCTAACATGCATCGTGATATTATAAAATGGTGTAAGAATTGTCTTGACTGTCAGCAATCAAAAATAACCCGACACGTTCAATTACATCCTGAAAAATTTGTCGCACCCGACGGGCGTTTCGAGCACGTTCACATGGATCTAATAGGTCCCTTGCCTGAGTCGGACGGGTACAGATATTGTGTGACGATGATTGATTTCGCGTTGGCCAGTAGCAATACCTCTGAAAGACATTGAAGCCATTACAGTGGCACGCGCGTTTTACGACAACTGGGTAGCAAATTTTGGAGCATCCAAAACGGTAACTACTGATCAAGGTAGCCAGTTTGAAGCATAACTTTTTACGGCATTTCTTCAGCTGATCGGCTGTCAACGAATTCGTACCACGGCGTATCATCCCGCTTCGAACGGTATGATCGAGCGGTGGCATAGAAGCTTAAAAGCTGCTATTATGTGTCATGCTAATGAAGGTTGGTCATGAGTACTTTCGACCGTATTATTAGGTCTGCGTACTTATGTCCGCCTTGACACCGGCGCATCGCCTGTGGAATTTGTCTATGGAACGACACTGCGCGTCCCCGGAGAATTTATACTGCCGGACGATTTCACTCCTAGTCCGCAAATTTTCATAGAGGAATTCCGCGAGCATATGCGCAAAGTTAAGCCAATCTCGATAGAGCATAAGCACAAGAAACGCGCATTCGTATTTAAAGATTTATATTCATGTTCCCATGTTTTTCTACGAGTGGGCGGTACCAAGAGAACATTAGAGCGTCCCTACACCGGCCCTCATAAGGTTATAAATCGTTATGTTTCGAATCGAGTTTTCGGTATTGAAGTTAATGGTGCACAGCACAGTGTATCAGTCGAGAATTTGGAGCCAGCGTATGGCATACGCAATGATTTGTGTAGTGCGATTCTAGAAGCAGGACAAGCAGCTAATTCGTCTAGCAACGAGCGACCAACTTTGAGAACGTATGCGCGCCCGAAGAGGAAAGTGACTCTCGCCATATAATTTTGATAAATCTTCCCAACGACAAAATGTAATTAACTTTAGTCAGACACTTATAAGATATTTTGTATGACACGTTGTATATATTTTATAAGGTAGACTTAAGTGCAGGATTCGTTGTCACTCGGGGGGGAGTATGTGGGGAATTCTTAATACCTCACTAGCGCAGCGAGTGTAGAAAGCTTAAGGATTACGTAGGTAGCGAGTTGCCTAGCAGCGTAAAAATAAAAAAAAAGAAAAATTATAACAACAGATCGATAAAGGTGTTCATCTTGTACGGTCATATTAATTTGTGCTCGTGAAATAAAGATTATTATTACCAGTTATAAATAAAGTCTCGATTATTATTTTCTATATCACATCACACGACAAGCGTGGGCTTGTCTAGAGAATCTGACTTATCATTGAGTCACTTATTCCCACAGACTTTTAGCACTTCACGAGTGACGATCTACGGTGTCGGCACGGCACGGGCGTAACACTATGTATAGTATGTATGTATATGTACATATGTACGTATGTACGTATGTATGTACGTATATATCTATGTATGTCAGACATGCCCCGCACTCGTGCATGCGCGCAGTCTAAAGCGCCAGTAAACTAATTCGTTTGAAACTAGCGTTCTTAGTTGCCCCAAAGAGAAATATAATCATAAATATATAGAAATTAGACATACCTCTTATTGTAAGGTATCAATTTCTACATTAACACTATTTACGTTATCTATAGAAGAGAAACTGATTCGACCTTGATAAATTATATCGACAACATTTAAATGATATATTACAAATTTTACCAAGCTTTATTATCATTCTCTGTCAACCAATCTTTAAAGATATTTTCGTTTAACCAAAATCTTTTAAATTTTCGGATACATATCTTTTTTGGGCCTTTTTTCTGATTCCATTGCGATTCATTTTCTGACCTAAAATACTTTTCCTCATTTCTATTTTCCTCTTGGGATTCCTCGCTCCTTCTGTTGTCTGATTTGGCGCGCAGACTTCGCGGTCCATACGGCACCACATGGTTACTTTAAGAAGCTCCGCACAATAAAAGGAACAGGAAACAGAGAACAGAAAATAAGAATTTCAACCTATTAGATTGTGTATTCCACAATAATTTCTGATAGATTGAAATTCTTATTCTCTGTTCTCTGTTCCCTGTTTCTTTCATTGTGCGGAGCCCCTGACCTAACCTAATGGCTACAGCACTGCGCGCTAAGCTATAAACAACGCGCATGCGCGAGTGCATGTCTGGCATCACTGATGTACGAGGGTGGCTATTAAATAATGAGACTGACGCTGTAAAACATTTTATTTTGATTTCATACATATTTACTTATTATCACCTTCAATATACACCCCTCCTCTATCTACAACGCTCCATGCGAATCTTCCATTGTTTGAAACAGTGCTGAAAATCTTCTTCTGTCAGTTCCTTCAGGACGCGTGCCGCTTTCTCTTTCAACGGACTCAAATCTTGTTCCTTTTAATTTTATGTTATTTTAATTTAATGTTATTATCCTTTCCAATAAGTTTGGGTCATTTTCAATGGCATTTAAAGTGTCAGTACTAAGATTTTTGCGAGCTTCTTGTTGTTCAAACGTGAGAATTTTAGGTACCATTTTGGCAGACACTTTTTTCATGTTAAAATTGTTATGTAAAATTTGCCGTACACATTCTTTGTCAATTCCTACAGTTTCACCAATCGCACGAATACTTAACCGACGGTCGGATCGAACCAGATTACCGATTGTTTCGATATTGTCATCCGTTTTTGACGTGGAAAGGCGACGTGAATCATCTTCAACGTCTTCTCGGCCATCTTGGAAACGCTTAAACCACGTGCACGCGATAAACATTCATGGCCATACACTTCTTTCAATAAATTATAAGTTTCAGTAGCGGTTTTTCCAAGTTTCACGTGAAATTTCACAACAATTCGTTGCTCTATTGTTACACTTATCATTTTTCCCAGCAATCCTTAGTATTTTTGTTACACTTAGTATTTTTGTCCCAGCAATCCTAGTTAATTATGCTCCTCACGAATTCGTTGCGTTTGCAAAGACTGTTTAACTAACCGCTTTCAAACGGTCATTGGGTGTTTCGTTAACGTCTTCGACTAAGATATAATGTACGATAATTTACGTGACACTCGATATAGAATTGTGTGAATCCGACATGACGTTCGATTTTTTTGTGCGTTGCTTTTTAGACGACGGTGTTAATTGAAACCATATATTATCTATCTAGAAACTATTGCCATCATTATCATCATCGTCATCATCATCATCATCTTCGTTGTCTTCAGATTTTCTTTTCTCAATATTTATGTTTTTCACAATATTGACTTCTTTCCTAATCGGTTGAGATCTTCACCAGCAGTGTTTCCGGCAATCTGTTTCAGAGGTTCGACAATAGGCTTGAAATGCCTCTCCAACGCTACATCTTCCTCTATTTTATCAGTTTTCAAAGCGCAAAACTTTTTACGAATTGGATCACTAGTTTTCATAATCTGCTTCGTTACTCTCTCATGATCCTTCAACTCCTTGCTGCTATCCATGTTATACTCGAGAGGAAACGTTGTGTTGACATACCGATAACTACGTTACGATATCGCATATTCATTAAATCCTTTTCTGTATTGTCTATTTGTGAGCGCACTGTCTTTGTCTATCACTACAAACCCATATTTTTGCTGCTAACAACAGCGACACAGTTCGTAAAAATCCTCGTAAGGCATGTCAGTGTTTATATGGTCATTGTATACATGCTTCAGATTGGTATCCTGTTTGACCAGGATCAACAGATTTGCACGTATATATTATCACGTATAAGATGCTTCGGTATCTTTGCATACGTCTGACAGAGAAAATAGAAAATAGTTCGCGTGTCGGCCAATCACAAAAGTACTCTTTGATCGCGTCTTGCTCATTGCATGCCACGTCGTCAAAGATAAAAATGGAATTTGGAAATCGTTCAGAGAAACGACATCACTGTTGTTGGAGAATGTAAAATAACCAATTTCTTTAATTAGGGCTAATAAATTCTCTAAATATCGATATTTTGGCTATTACAATGACTTCGAGTACACGTACACGTTCTCGAAGCGTGCACCGTGTGGACTTTCCAGTAAACTTATCAACACGTTTATTTTGCCCATAGATAATACCACGTAGAAATCGGCAACATGTTTCCATGCTTGCGCATTTCTTTCTCAGTCTGTACTTTGTTGTCGACATTAATCACTTTGATCATTTGCAATTATCGTATGAACTTCATCTCTTTACCCCTCCATGAAACTGATATAAACTGAAAAATTGTATCGATAGCGAACCTATTCATAGAAGCGCGTATAGCTAAACTGCTCATTAATGAAAATATTTCTTACCGTGTCGGACAACTGCGATGTATATTATTTAGCTGCCAAAAATTTGGAATATATACTGAAAATTATTTGCTACACGAGAGTTTAAGAATTATATATTATAGATTAACCGTGGAACAGATTGTCCCCGCATATAAAGGCTGATTTAGAGATTCAGCAACATCATCGGTACTTGAAACACTATAATTTACCCTGTCATTGATCGCATATCGATGATCCGGCACCGTTTATAAAAAGTTGTGACAAATGTCAACAACAAAAGGTCTTTTAAATCACGATAAACGCATTTCCATTCGAATTGCATATCCCCGGATATCAATTCTGTGGTCCAGGAATGCATTCAGAAAAGCGATTATATAGAGGCAATCGAGGCATTAATCCATTGGGCGCAGCATGTCGTGATCACGATATAGCTTATTCGTGGAGCAAAGATCTCGCGAAACGACACGTAGCTGACAAATACTCGCCGAAAAGACGCGGAAACGCATTACCGCAAAAGACTCGACTCTTGAGAGAGAGCTGCTGCTACAGTCGTTTGGGCGGTTATGAAGGACAAGACGAAAGTTGATATGAGTTTGAAAATAAAGAAGAAACAGAAGCCAATGAAAAAGCGAATACTCACGGTAGCAAAACGCAGTGGTATCATACTTAATCTACCGCTGCTCAGAGTCATTGATCAGCAGCGCGGCAGAAGTTGTAAAAGATATAAACAAAACCGCACAACATCAATTGGAAGAACTGAAACGATACAATCGCGTTATGGAAGGTCATGAAGTTTATCTCGGTCCGTATAAGCATAAATGAGGAATCTCACGGAAAAAATTAAAAAAAAAAATGATTTAAAAAGAAATGATAAAAATGTCAAAGTATATAATTATCAATGTGCAACTGCAACAACTGGCAAAACGTATTTCATATTTTATACATTCTATATTTTACAGATATTTTTATGCGTACTACATTACCAATAGGAAAAGTATATCGAAACGAAGTTCGTAAATTCGATTAATATTGAGGAACCAGGTACTCATTGAGTGGCATACACGAAACGGGGAGATAGTGCTATTTACTTTAACAGTTTCGGCAATCTTCGACGGTCGAAGGAATTGATACGATCTAGATGTGACGCAAACTGAATATAATCGCATGCCTTATCAATGTTACGATCAAAATAACTGTGGACAACTGTCTCCAATTTTTACAGATGGTTGACGATCAATTTAAGAACTGACATTGCAATGTTTTCAGTATACATTCAAACATGTCACTGACATTTATGCTGACCGGTAAGAGTAGAACTCTCACGGTCTACTACTTTCCAGCCGTAGATTTGAGCAATGGCGAGCTCGGTCTGACAGACTTTGAAACTTACCATACGATATGTAATATACGAGGGTAAGTCAATAAGTTTTTAGAAAAATACATTTTTTTTGATCGATTCATTTTTATTTCTCAACATAATCTCCTTTGAGCTCGATACACTTGATCCAATGATTCTTCAATTTTTTCAAGCTGTCCGAATAATGATTTGTTCAATCCTTCAAAATAAGCCTCTTTCGGCGATAAGCTGCTCTCTGGTGGTGAATTTCTTTCCTCCGAACCATTTCTTCAGGTTTGGAAATAGGAAATAGTCGCAGAGGGCTAAATCTGGCGAATATGCTGAATGGGAAAGCAATTCGTAATGAAATTCGTTGAATTTGATCATCAGTGCCGAGCACGTGTGAACCCGTGCATTGATGATCTTGATGGAAGAGTACTTTCTTCTTTGCCAAATAGGGACATTTTTTCTTTAAAATGTTGTTTGAAATGGTCCAATAGGCTGCGTAGTAATCGCCATCGTTTGCTTCAACGAAAGATAATCGATATGAATTGTATTGCGTGCATCCCAAAAAACTGTGATCATCACTTTTCCGGCCGACTTCACGATCTTTGCCTTCTTCGGAGCTGGTTTACTCGGTGAAATCCATTGTATTGACTGTTCCTTCGTTTCGGGTGTGAAGTAATGGATCCATGTTTCGTCCACAGTAATGAATCGACGCAGAAATTCATCTGGATTACGTTGAAACATCTCCAAACATTATTTTGAAATCATCGCGCTTATAGTCCACAGTAATCAAATGTGGCACCTACCTTGCCGATAGCTTTTTCATACCCAATTGTTCGTGCAAAATTGAAATCACTGTGCCATGTGATATGCCTGTGATATGCCACAACAAGCTCGCACACTTTCATTCATCGATCAGTCAAAACAATATCGTGGACTTTATCGATGATTTCTGGCGTAGCAGCCTCAATTGGACGTCCCGAACGAGGTGCATCACATGTGAATGTATGACCACGTTTAAGTTCATTCACCCACTTGTATACAGTCGCAAACGCTGGTGCAGATGTGCTATAAACATTATCTAACTTGGCTTTGATTTCTTTCAGCGTTAAACTTTTCATATGTAGATGTTTGATCACTGCACGAAACTCGTTTTTTTTCCATTTTGCAAAAAATACAAAGGTTGTTCGCTTTAATCATCTACAGAAATGAAACTACGTGATGAATTCCGCTCAAAATTTGACAGTAATCAGCTGAAAGATGCTACTTGTCAAAAAGTAATGTGACATGACACTGCGAGTGCTCTCTGACAGATTTTCTGAGAACTTATTGACTTGCCCTCGTACATCGAATAATAAATTTTACTTTGACAACAAGGAAATTGTCATTCTCGATGAATCGTACGAAATACGTGAAGGAGTATCTAAGACGTGCAACTTTACAGTCTCGTCCCAACGATATTGCGAGAGAGAAAACGCCTTGCAAAGAAGTTGAGAAGTACACATTGACTATCCGCGTAATACAATACAATGAAGAGCAAGATCAAGTGCGCTTATCGAGTAAATTTCATCAAACCTCATAACAATGGATCGTTGTTAGGATTTTCGAATCGCGTGTTGAAAACACGACAGAGGCACGGATGTATCAATAAATCATCAATGTAAACATCATTCGCATTGAATGCAACGTGACCGCGGGTGCATACAGCAACAACAAATGTGCACGCGATACACGAGTTTTCGTGCCGTTAGGATATAAGATATCGGAAAGATCAACACAGATAGGTTTATCTTCCGACAGATTCATCTACCGATCGTACGGAGTATTACGGATCTGACGCTTCGCATTGCTCAAGACGGATGATTACTCGATTTTTGCGGAGAGGAAATCACCGTTAGATTGCATAGGCGACTGGAGGCGACAGCGATAAAGTATTACGACAATGATAACATGATGCTTGTTCTGAACGAACAGATTAGAGAAAAATTTTTTGCCAGAGGAACGATAGCAATCGAAAACATTCAATTGTTCAGAAAGAAACTCACTGCTTCGAAGGTTAAATTTTTACGTTAAATCATTAGGCTTGTACGAAATATCTGAGATGGCTGATATCCTGAATATTGGAGGCGAACCTATCTTTATCGCATCGTCAAGTTCGAGTTTCACATGTACAATCCGTGCGTCAATACAACATAGCGACGAGATAAAAATATCCATACAACAGCAGGATTTATATATCGTGAAAACGTTCTCTACGTCGAAGGAAGATTGATGTCAAAGGAAGAAAATGTACAAAAACAGCTTGGAAATAATTGCATAGCTTTCATGTTCGATGAGATTCAATACGAATTCAACGATGTGGAGATTGACCGTATCAAAAATGTTGGAATAATCAGTACCTTAAAAAGATTTATACAACGTTATCAATGGACATTGTACGTAGTCTGCACAATGCTGGATTTATACACACTGAACATACCGTGAAAAATTTAATGACAGATAACGGATACTATAATTTTTGTGTGCTACTCAGCATATTGTTGGGCTTTTGCGAAGATTACAAACGTGTGATAATCAACGCTCGTCACGAACTGATTTTGATGTTGAAGCACGCAATGATAATAATTATAGTGGGAGATCCAGCGACAGAGCCGATGCTTGAATTATTCACAGTGCAGTGGCGAATGCTTCATGTTGTGAATGAAGTTAATAAACTATTCATGCTACAAGCTTTGGAAAATGGACGATCTAAGTATGAGTTTCCGTTCCTGGGAATTGTATAAGTATCTCATAAAATTTACTTTGACCACTGTAAATTGACTAATCACTGTAAAAACCAATATGAAACTTTATTTAAACTCAGAATTTTTTCCGTATGATTACCTGGACCTAGACTTAGACGAACGTAGAATAGCTACTTTGTATGATACTTGTACGTATATACGTTTCCGAAAGCCTTACTATGAAATCTCTCGCGAAACATACAAAACGTTATTTAACCTGGATGCCTTTTGGAACGGTTATGCTTTTATAATCATCGACTGCTCGCGACAAAGCGAGTCCGTCAAGAATGGCACCATGGATGTACATCTGGAATTTGAGTTAAAAGAGAATGTACTCGCGAATACTACAGCCTATTGTCTAATCATACGCGTGATCAAATACAGCCCAATGTCAAACGTAATACGCAAGATTACGGAAATTATGTTGATAAAAGAAAAGTATCTCGGCCTCTTTTCAATATAAAGAATAAAAACCAAATATTTTGTGATTAAGCACAGTCTCGAAAAGTCGTTCACCATGATCGTACCAACGTTTATGGATCTGCAAGGATTTATCATTGGAAAGAAATTTGTGAAATTTGTGAATATTATGAAGGAAGTAGCAGTGTTGAGAAAAGGATTGACCGTTGTAACTCTGGATGCTGATTACGAAGATATAGATCTTTACGAAATTTGGATATTATTAATACTACCGACGAAATATTATTAAAGACCTTCGGCGTTTCTGGAAATTCGCGTGCCTGTTAAAATTTAAGTGATTAAGAGTAATAAACTAGTAATACTAATACTAGTAGTACTAATTTCATAATTTATTAGTTTTGTATATGTTTGAAACTTACGTGTACATATGTTTAAAACTTAATAATACTCAATTTTTATTTAAAACTGTGATTTTATTGATATCATCCGAGTTTGATTATTAATAGAGATAATAACTGCAGAGGAAAAATTATAATTTTTCGGCAATATATAAGATATTATATTATTAAGATATGCATATTTATTTATATAATAAATATAGCATTTATATAATAAAAAATCACGAATTTAATAATGTATCATCGAAATATTTATGTTAATAATCATAAATCTGTATTAATTGTCGGAAATAATTAATTGTCATCGTTCTTCAATTATCCTCGTGCCCCTCCGACTCTATTGATAGTCACGAAAATTTGTCCAGAGCGAGGGTCTTTAATAGTATCTCGTCAGTGCTAATACTGTGCGATATAGAAATCATGTTAAGAATTGTATTACAGAATGTATTTAAAACATACAACTGGTTGTCGCAACGCCAGAAAAAAATACAAGTTTAAAAAAATAAAGTATGCGATTTTTTTTAATGCGTTTTAATTTTTTTTTCTTTTTCCTATTAAGAATCCTAATTAAGAATCTATCAATAATGATAGCTGTTAAATAGTATTAGGTGTTGGAATTAATTCGTAGCGTTTTTAATGAAAGAATGTTATTTATTTCACATGAGCATTAAAAAATACATTAATGAAAGTACTTCCCATCACTTGTAAAACGCTACGAATTAATTCCAACACCTAATAGCATGTACAGGGTGCGTCACCAAAATCCGGACAAATTTCAATTCAAATTTTCCGCTATACTGTGCCTCCGCCAGAGATTGTTATTGGCGTCCAAGAAAGCCTGATGCTTCTAGTAAACAGTCATATTCTCAAAATGGCCGCGATGTTGAAACCAAGTGCGGAGTATAATCGAAGAGCCGCGATCATCGAAGACCTTCACGCCGGGCGCTCAGCAACGGAAATAATTCGGTTCTTTGGATACCCGAGATCCACTGTTTATGACGTTGTGGCAAAATATACGGCTTTAGAACAGTCCAATGAAGATTCCAGTATGCCAGCGAGGAAGAGTCACTCGAAAGAACGCACTGCGAGGATCCCTGCATTCGTTGAAAGAGTTCAAACGCTGATTTCGGATGACCCAAGGCAATCATTGCGAAAATTAGCATCGATTGTTGGTGTAAGCGAGCCAACAATGCGTCGAATTGCCGAGAAGGACCTTTGATACAAATAAAACACATTAAAGAGGCTCTCTGAGGCTGCCACAACAAGGAATTGTTCGATTTGTCCGGATTTTGGTGACGTACCCTGTATATAATAGTTCAATAAGTTTGTAAGGTAATATTTTTCGCAATAAGTTTATTATAATTTTTTAAATTTGGGAAAATTTGTGGGATTATTAATATTTCAGATTGATTGCGTTGAAAGTCCGGCAATCCTATCGGCACGCAATTATCATTTCTGAAATTAATTCA
The DNA here is from genome assembly GCF_000204515.1 of Acromyrmex echinatior. Next base: position 140,335 of record NW_011626928.1, read on the forward strand.
TTTATATGAATATATATAATGGAGTAAAAATGCTCATATATTTTCTTAAAAATTAACACAATAGTTAAATTAAATTTACTTAATTAAATTAACTTTGAATTAATATAATTAACAAACGTTTCGGCTTACAAAGCCTTCCTCAGTGCTACAACGCAGAATCTTAAATTAATGCATTAAAGAATAACGGATACAATGAAAATTTTAAAAACCATCGATGGTGAAGTGTCAAAATATAAAACAGTATAAAAAAATATCGAACGTCAATAAGTATCCCGCCAGATGACAATAAGGAACATTTGGATACTTCAGTCAACAGTAGATTAATTATGTTTATCGATAAAGATAGATTTGCCAAATTCCTCGAATTTGCGAAATTCCTTGAGATCGAGAATTTAGTTTGTCACAGACTTGTATCATACCATTTGAGAATTCTTTAGTTATGAGTATTTTATGATATTCTGTAGAACAAATAGACTTATTAAAATAATATATTAATAGTGAGAATAAGAGGAATACAGAATCAAATAATAACTATGATAATTTATATAAAATACTGTAATCTAAACTCTCAATCAAAGATTCAGTTAAGTACATTAAAGATATACTGATTGTTGCTCGTTTGAAAATTAACTGATGTGAAGTGTAGATAAAATAAAAGTAAGTCAATAAAATCGAATGTAAGAACAACTCTGTTCAAAACTGTGAACATTTATGTTCTCGTATATCATCAAGTATGTTAAAATAAGAGTTATCCAATAACTCAGTATCTTTCATTAAATTTAAACCGGTTTTTTTTTGTTCTTTAATATGTACCATTTCAGAAATATTTCTTTTACGATAATTCTTTTCAAAATCAATATTAACTTTTTTTCAATCAAAGTCATGATTAGTTTCTATGAAATGTTTCAAGATTATTGAATACTTGGACTGATCCAATTTTATATTATTGCGATGTTTTTTAATTCTTGTCTGCAATTGTCTCTTCGTTTGGCCAACATATGATGCAGTTATTACAGTTTAATTTATATATAATATTATTATTTTTATCATGTTGATTTTTGTTTTTATGAAATTTGATAAATTTATTGAGCTTGTTTAAGGATTTATAGCCAATCATGTTTTGGATTTATTAATACACTTAGTAATTTTATTAGAAATAGATCTTATATATGAAAACCATTATCTCTCTCAAAACTAGAATAAAAAATATCTTTGAATTTTACAATAAATTACTAACTAGAATAATGATTGACAAAACAGAGATAATGGTTTCATTAGATGTACTTCTCTGTTTACTAATATTCTATTGGATATTGCGCTGGATGGATTGATGGGAAGGTGGGACTCCATTAAAGGTGTCACAAAAATACCAAAGAAAGAATTCATTAATGCAGTCAAATTTGTCTTAACATCGACATATTTTATTTTTAAATAATTATAACAAACGTGGTTTATAAATCAAAACATAAAAGGGGAGCATAAAACCATAGCACTAGATATTGTTTGTGAAATTTAATAAATCATTACATTAATAAAAAATCTTTGGACGTTTCACAATCTAGCCATCTTTAATAAAATAACAATTATCAGTAAAACGCAGAATTTACATAAATCTGACATTAAATTCAACGGTCAAAAATATAAATATGTATAAATGTATTCTTTTATCTTGTGAAGGTACATCATAAAATATGGTTGCAGCGTCAATTGTCATATTGCAAATTATGTAAAACAAGAGAATTTCCAGAGTCTAATTTAAAAATTAAACTATCGTTAATATCTTCTAGTCAATTTTATGAGGATTAACAAATCGTTACCTGTTTTGTACACAAAATGATGAATCTTAAGCACTTTCCTCACGTAGATGGAAATTCGTCGTGATTGTATATTATTATTTAGACATATCGTCATATGTTACCGCTATTTATATGTATGTCAAAAGTTTAGATTGTTCTAGAATTATTTTTAAGTGTGAGAGAGATCTTTCTTTAGAAAAGGCAAATAAACATCAGGCAAACTTACAGTATCACTTTGCTTATTAATACTACTTATTTTATATATATCATTTCAGAAATTCTTCTTTTGAACAATTATTCTATATCTAAAATTCTAATATTATCCCCATCCAATTCATGCATTTCATTCATTGACATATCAGAGATAGATTTTCTTATGTTCTTTGATTCGAGTTTTTAATTTCTTTTTTGTTTGCCCAACATAAGAAGACTCACAATATCCAGACAATTTATTTTATAAACCACTCCACAATGATCCTCTTTGCACACGATCTTTTTCAGTTTTGATAACTTTATTAAGTTTATTTATAGATTTGTAAGCAATATTAAAGCCCTGACTATGTGATAATTTTTTAAATTTTCCGATACTTTACTTAAATATGGTATTACAAAAAATTTTTTTCTTAAATTGGAATTAGAATCATTTTCATTATTATTCCACTATTTTTATCTAAATTAATTTTATTTTCTAAAGTTTTTATTGTTGAAAAAACGAATTCAAGAAGATAACCATTCATTAACAGAGTGTGAACTAAGTCTGAAATATTTTTTTCCTGAAATTTCGGATGGGATAAAAACAATATTCTGTTTAATCAATGATTACATCCCTTTTATGCACTAATGGATGATTTGAATTCAGATATCTTCCTGAATTAGTTCGTTTTAAATGTCGAAGATAGTTCTTCCTTCTTGTCTCATTAGTTTAACATCTAAAAACATTAATGCTATTTTCGTCACCAAAGTCTACTGTAAACCTTATCCTTTCATGATATGAATTAAACAATTCCAGAAATTCTTAACTTTATCTTTATGCACGGACAATACAATGTCATCAACATAATGGAAATAAAAAGACGAAACAATATTGGTCGTAATAATTTTTTGTTCTAAGTCTTGTAGAACAATATTCGCTAATATAGGGGATAATGGAGAGCCCATTGGCATGCCAAAAATCTGTTTAAAAATTTTTTTGTCAAATTTAAAAAAATGTAGTAATTATAATCGTAATTGCTTTTAAAAACTCATAGATAGATATCGAAGTCTTATTTTCAATCAGATTCCACCTTCGTTCAATACTCTTTAATACCAAATCGGTCAGAATGTTCGTGTACATCGAAACCACATCAAAAGATATAATGCTAAAATTATTATCGATTATCCTTTCATTGAGCTTATTTATAATATCAAAACTATGTTTAACATAACTAAAATTCTTTTTGTTACTATTATCTATAATGTCTTTTAAGAAAGTCGCTAATGGATAAAAAGTACTATTTATGCAACTAACTATTATTCTCAACGGATGACCTTCCTTATAAATTTTTGACAGTCCATAGGAACTTGGGAGTTTGCCGTTCTGATACATATAATTTTTTATACATATTTACATCAATGTACCCCTTGTTTTTCCAATTTTTTAAATAAATTTCCGTTGTTTTTAAATAAATTTTGTTAGTGGGATCTTTATTTACTAAAATGTATGTGCTCTGGTTATTAAGAATGTCATACATTTTACTTCTGTAAATTTCGCGATTCATAATTATACATAGTTGTGTTACCTTTATCCGCTCTGGTAACTAGAATTTCAGGGTTCTCTGAGATGAATCGTTTTTACCTTACATCTTCTCGTATGATATCATTTTCGACGGATTTAATATCACTGTTATCTATTGATTTTAAGATTTTAATTGCTTCATTTCTTATCGTTTTAAATTTCATTATTAGTTTTTAAAAGGTTACACTCTATGTGTTTAATAAACTCAAGCATACTCTTTTCTTTATTAATGATATTGTTAGGTAAATTAAACTGCTAACCTAATTGCAATACGGCTTTGGCTTTTTCTGGAATTTCCGTATCACTAAGATTTATTAGCCATTGTTCATTTATATTCATAATTTCAAAATATGTTTTAAAAATTCTCAGGATAAATATTAATATTGTGAGTATTTTGTCATTCATTAGCGGTAATCTCTTTGGTTGAAATTTTTTGTAATGTCAACGGTGCGTTTAAGGTGTAGATCCTCTCGGATGGAACATTGTCTCCAGTATCTGCCAGGGGCACCCAGCCGGCGAGCCCACCTGTGGGAACACCTGCATCGTCACGAATAGGGAGCTAAGCTCCCCTTAACGCTGTGCTACCGGGTGATTGAAGTTAGGGCCGCCAATCTCTACTGACACATTAGAGACTGGCCTTCGAAGAAACTCGTCCCCTACTGGGGTACCGAACTCACAGACTTTTCCTATTTAACGGAGTCCAGTCATACTGGGCACTGTTAGCACCCTAGACCGACACCCATGCTCGACTGCCCCGTCAACAAAGTGCCGATGGCGGCCCCGGGACAGGGGACGGCCAGGGCGAGCACCCGCACCACAAGGTCGTGCCCAACGCGGGGAAAATGTTATTGACTTGAAAACTGTCATTCCAAATAAATTTTAATATATCTCCGAAAATACTGATTTTTGTGGTCGAAGAAGTTTTCCAAAGATTATTTGCGGTACTATTATGCACAAAAATCATTAATTTAAAAAACGTAGAAAATAGCCCTTCCACATACAATATAAAATATAAAATATATAATATATTGCATTACTTTAAAATTCGAAGCGTCACTACGGTCTGAGTGTTGAGATGTTGAACTAATATAGTATAACTATGATAGAGAAGCGGAAAAAAACTTAGGAAGCGACTGATATCAAATCCTGATCTCCAACGTGACAGCTCAAACGCTTTACCACTGCGACTTTACGAGTCACTATTTTGATTATAGCCTTATGTTATATTTACGTAATTCCATACGAAATTGTTTTCAATAAATCGATGCGTACATTTAATTATTTTGAAAAAACGTCCTGTTTGTTGACATGTAGATAACATTTTATACAGGGTGTCCCAGAAAATTTGGAACAATACTTATGTTCAGATAAAATCATAAATTGAATTGGAAAATCGTGCATCACATTTTCCAATTTTAGAAATAGTATCAATTTTTTTAAGAGAACCGAATAAGCAAGTATTCGCCTGGCTAACCGTAAGATCCTGCGTACAATAGAAGGAATAAGGAATTAGAAATAAAGAATAAACGATGTTAACTTGTAACGATCTAACTTTTTACGCACGGCTTTTAGCTCGCCGATAATATTATTGCGGAACGCAAAAGAGGGAAGGTGAGATGTAAAGAATCGTGTGCGTAATTTAAGATTGTGTATTTAACAAAAGAAAATAGTATTGGAGATATAATTGAGTCTTTTTGATGATTCGCAGTGTTTTCGCTGAATTCGCAGAGCCGGCTAGAAAAACGGCGCTACGGAGTACAATAAATTTGTTGTGTCTGTTCGTATCGGTGAGTGTAAACACTTTGTGTATGTGTACGTGCGTATATGACGAAATCTGGTTCGGCTTCGTCGGCTGTTGTCGATTGCAACGTGATTCGCGAGACGCGGGACGCGGGTCAGGCACAGAACACCTAATTGGTTCGTGCGGTGTGCGGGTATGCGTCAATAAATCGCGGTCGTGTACGCATTCGCGGCGTTACGGTAAAGCGCGCGAGTTCTCCCCGATGCAATGGAGGAAAAAAAACCAAGAATGCGTTTTGGGTACTCGACGAAAAATACTCTGCAGAGCGATGAAAACTCCACCCCTTTTTTACTATCGAGGCCCTCTGATCTAAGAGTCGATGATGAGAACACTAAGAGCCGATGATGAGAACAGACAGAGGCAGAACATGCTTTACCTTTGGACTTACCTTGGTGCGCGGAAAGAAAACGGTGGCAAACAAGCCAACGGCTGGTTCAACATGCGGCTCGTATACATCGTAATTACTCTCTCACCTTCTGTAAAATTTTGCGTTAAAACGATCTCTAATTAGTATCCATCTGTAAGATGAAACGTTGCGTGAATTCTGGATACGCGAGAATAGGAATAGTGGTCAGGGTCGTCTTTAATTTACTAAACGCGATTTCTTCGTCGGGCCCCCCTTTCCAACGTGCGTTTTTCCTGGTCAATGCAATTAGCGGAATGGCGATAGTTGCAAATCCGGGATGAAGTATCTACACCAGAATGTTAAAAATTGGCGTACTTGTTTTACGGTTTTTGGCGCGGACTAATTTAAGTGATGCCGATCGATTTAACTTTCTTTGAATCGGTTTGTATTCTCTCGCGATCAACGATATGCCCTAAGTATAATATTTTAACTGATCTACGTAGAAATGGTATTTCTAAATTTCGCGTCGCGAAGTTTAAAGACTTCTTGCAGCATGCGCTTTTCAAAAGTCTGATTAATGACAAAAAAATCATCTAAATAGACAAACACGTGAGGTTTTAGCTCAGGGTCGAGTATGATATCTAATAATCGCTGAAACGTAGTCGGTGCCGAATACAAGCCGAATGACATAATGATAAACTGAAATTATCCTTTTCTGGGGACTGTAAATTACAGATTGTATAGTGTCCTGGTTCACGGATAAACTTATGCTCTCTGAGACAAAATCGGAAATAATATTCTTGAAGGGGTCATTATTTGATAGATCACCCATTGCTAAAATCAGAGGTAACACGATTAAAATGACTGGCAGTGCTAATCTGGAGATCACGTTCGGGATTCAACATAAATATGCACATTGAAAACGTGTGCGCAAACAGTAAAGTTATATTCGAACTCTTTGGCAGAATTGCGAGAACAGTGATTTAAAGTATGCTATTTGATGACGCTATACAAGGGGGGTCTTCTTGGCAATTATCACGTACGGCGCTAGAGCTTGGGAAGCATCAGAAAGCATCATGCCAAAGTATTATTAGTACGTGTGCTCAAAAAGATTCGCCCTCTTAAAAATAACGAGGACCTACAGTACGGTTTCAACCGAAGCGCTGCAAATTCTTACTGGAGTTGAGCCATTGAATCTGACTTTTAAGGAAAGAACATTGACGTATAGGACTGAGAAGAGGGAGAGCGTTTCTTTTGAGCGTTGCTTTTCTTTCCATTCCTATAATGACTTTTAAACAGATAAAGAGCAGAATTAAAGAAGCAGTCATTGACGAGTGGAGATGAAGTAGCACTCGGAAGGGTAGAATAACTTATACTTACTTCCTCTGTATTCCTGAAAGGAAAAGAGTTGACTGGACATCGACCTTTACATCGCGCAAGTACTGACGGGACAATTTTGCAGAGAAGTTGCACTCACTCGGACTAGCAGCTTCTCCGGAGTGTGCGTGCGTGCGTGCGTACGTGTGTGTGTGGATTGAGGAACTCTTCCAAGCATTGGAAGAGGTCATCTGCGATTTGCAGCAATTCGAAAAGAGTTTAGAACGGCACTCGAAGGCTTGGGGCGGATATGATCGCTAGAAAGGTCATCATTGACGGACAGGGAAATGTTTCAGCTATTCGCAAATTTCTAATTATTTGACAAGTTCCAATCCAATTTTCTTCAGCGAATGATAACCGGCGATAAAACTTGGATATTTAAATACGACCCGGAAACAAAAAGGCAGAATTCCGAGTGACACACTTCGGCTTCACCGAGCGAAAAAAGGTGCGAATAAGCAAGTCAAAAGTAAAAAGCATGGTCATTTTCTTTTTGACTGTAGAGCAAAGGAATTTACCGACCGGACAAACAATAAATGCAGTATTTTACGTCCAAATACTCGATTGTTTGAGAAAAAGGGTCGCGCGCGTCTTGAAATCCAGCATGCATGGATCCTTCACCACGACAACGCGTCGAGCCACACCATGTTTACGGTGAGAAAGTTTTTGGCTGTGAAGAACATTCCAACCACCCTACAGCCCAGACCTGGCCCTGTGAGACTTCTTTTTATTCCCTCGCATCAAATCTAACCTGGAAGGAAATCATTTTGAGATCATCGAAAACGTTCAAGCGGCTGTGACAAGGACCTTGAACAGTGTCTCCGTTGAAGACTTCCAGCGCTGTTATGAGTGGCATTGGATGCGGTGTATAGACTCTCAAGGAGATTACTTTGAAAACAAAGTGTTTGAACTTAATTTTAATAAAAATATTTTTTCCAGAATCATTCTCATTACTTTTGGGACATACTATGTACGTCGTCGCGGCGGCAGCTATGGCAGTTTTGCATGCGGTTTCCTTTTTCTTTTCAGCGTTTTCTAGCAGAAGTAGATGCTCGCAATTCGCGGCCTCGCGGCTCAATTTTTGGATTGAACATATATTTGTACGTCATATACGCCACTGATAAGAGCAATGTATATTTCGGTAGAGATATTTCATCTGGCGGTATTTACTTGTTATGCCGTCACGGTTCTTAAAACTATAAGCTATTAAAACTATAAGCGATGTGGAGTATTTAAAAAATGTTTTTCCCGGTTTCTGTTTGCGTGCGTGGATGTCTTCGATTAACTGGAATTCATCAGCATGGGGCAAAAACGCTGCTATGAAACTGGCGCTGAAGTCATGCCACGTCTCCCACCGTTTTCGGTTACCTCGACACCATGTTAGGCGTCGTCCTTCAATAGTACCGGTAATTCCTTAAAAAACTGCTGATGAGCTCCTCTTTGAGCTCTTCAATGCAGTGTTCGTTGCGGTAAAGCGCGAGTTCTCCCCGATGTAATGGGGAAAACCAAGAATGCGTTTTGAGCACCCGACCAAGAACACTCGGCAGAGGCGAAGAAAACTTCATTCCTTTTCTATTGTCGATACTCGCTGGTCTAAGAGCCGACGGTCAAGAATGTTCAACAGAGCTCTACCTTTGGACTTACGTCGGTGCGCGGAAAGGAAACGGCGGCAAACAAACTGGCAATCGAGAACACTCGGCGAGACAGAGTACACTCTGTCTCAGATTGCTCCCATCGACGCAACAAATTCAGGATATGCCGGTCGGTTGCTGCCGAGAACTCTCGAGTACGCTCTACCACTTTTTCGCGCTCGCGGGCGGAGGATACAGATCTGGAAAATTTAGGGAATCGGATCAGGAGCAGAATGAAAAAGAGGAGAAGAGCCAAGAAAATGTGGCTTTTATACTAATTGTTGTTCCCGCTCGTATTGTTTCGAAATTGTTCGGAAATTCTCGCCGCTTAACATTACGAGTGAGTAAAATTCGTCGGAGTCGAGTGAGCTCAAGTATTTCCGGCGGAGCGGCTGTCTGTGAATTATTTTTGGATATCTTAAAAAAAATATGTGGGCGCATCGCGCCCTCATCGTTGCCTCTCACTAGTGATAGGTACAATGGTATCCAATTAGAATTTCTGCCGGGAAGGATACATTTATAGGGTATAATATCATTACAAATTTATAAAAAATCAGATACATCGAAATACATGGTATCTGATAGGTTGAAATCGTCCTTATTCTTTATTCCTTCTGTTGTGCGCAGGGCTTTAAATACGCGTCCTTGAGCTTTAATCCTCAGGCGCCAAGGAGGGCGAAAGGGAATGGTTTGCTACAAGAGGCAACGCCGATGCGGTGAAAAAACATTCCCTGATTGCATCTTGTCGCGCACTTGGCCAAGCGGATAAATTTAGAGATCCATACAAAAAAAATGGCAAATAAGGAATTTCATTTTTCGTTATTCATATGCTAAATGAAAACATAAATACGGAATATATTGAGGAATATGATTTCTTTCTTTATTTATGAGTGCCCAAGCAAATATGTGCATATTGCATTTTATTTAATATTTTAATTTCGCATTTTTGGTAATGGCAATAATTCCAATATTCTGAAACGTGCATTTAGTCTTGGAATTAACATACTTATATAGTGATTCGATTATTTTGCTTCCCTACGTAGATGTATTTAAAAGTATATGAATGAAACAATTTAACAATGAAACAATTGAAAGAATTTTAAAAAGAAGAAAATCTTTTTGAATCC
>NW_011626928.1:154200-167977 GCF_000204515.1 Acromyrmex echinatior
AGGTAAAAGTTGTTTATGAAATGAATGAGATTTCTGCAAAATAAATAAAATCTAAGTTCCGTGAACTAGTGTATAATATAACATTAAAAATGTAAAAAAAAAGGTCAAGTATATTTTGCAGAAAAAAGATACCAAATATAATAATGCTAAAAAAGAAGTGAAATCAAAATAATATTTCAAGTATTTCTATTTAAAAAGTCCCACAGGACACAGTTCTCCGAGCGGCATTTCTTATGATGTAGACGTCCTTTGAGACAGTGTTGTATGGAATAATTTCTCATAATTATAATATATTACACAAAAAACAGATGACATTTGAAGTGTATTAAGTATAACAATTAATAAAAAAACGAAATGCAATAGATTGCGTAATGAGAGGCGTGGAAATTGAAAAGGGATGCACCGATAACAAGTAAAAAATTGTAAATAAAAAATTGTAGAAATAAATAATTGAAAATGTATATAATAAACACATTACATGTAATTTACAAGTTAAAGACAAATATTTTATGATTTTTTACGTCAAATCTATTTCTGAAAGTTTCCTTTCTATTTCCAGTTCTATTGTAAACTAGTCTTTTCTATCCTTAATATATTAAAAAATCTTATTAAAAAAGGAAAAAATAAGCTAGATTTTCTATCTAACCAGAATAATTTATAAGATCGACGTAATTTATAAGATCGTCTTGTGATGATTAAGAGGCGAGCTATGTTGGTCAGACAAAAAGAAAATTAAGTACGAGAACATATCTCTCATATTAAGAAGAATACTGGTTTTCTTACTGTTATAACTGATCATCGTATCAATTTTGACCACAATTTTAGATGGAACGAAGTGAAAATTTTAGATTGCGAATCTTCGTATAACAAGAGAGTGTCTGAAATGATTCACATCAAAAGACAGAAACAAAGTCTTAATAAAAAGAATGATACTGAATTACCTGAAACTTACTCACAGATTATTCAATCTCTTTCTCCTTCTTAACTACATTCTTTCTTTTTTTATTTCTCCTCTCTCCACTTTTTTTCTTCCCTCTTTATTTTCTCTTATGTTCCCTTTCCTTTCCAATTTACTACTTCAACCTTCTTGATATGTGTATTTTACATTGTCTCTGAGCATCTCAGAGAAATAACTATATTTTCAATCTCATCGCATTGCCTAAGAATAGACGACGTTTATATTACACACAATAGAAGGTATTTATTCTCATTTGATTTAGCTGTTTCTAAATTGATTATATTGTATATAATTTATGACATACAATTTTAATTCATATTAATAACTCTAATGTACATTTCTCATAATATTAGATTATTTTTTTACTTTTTTACTTTTATTTTCTTGCTTCTTAGTTCGTATTTCTCTTATTAGATTTGATTATTTATTCCTATTACAATTTTACATTATATTTGTACTTTTTAACAGAAACAAGTATGTTTATCTATAATCTACATAATCCAGAGGGATACATGATTATCGATCACAACATTCTTATAACATTTATTTTGTATTGAACAATATTATTAATTAGTACTGCGATCGAGAGCGAATTTCAATTTTTTATATCTTATCTATGTAATATTTCCACTGTTATTTTTATTTACATTGATAATGATCCAACAGAGATCGAAACGTTTTGTTTTATATATTATCAGCAAATTAAAGTTTTATATTTTAACTAAATGACATGTTTATTTATTAACGGTTTCAAATAAATTTTAATTTTATAATGATTAATCTTAGCCCTTTGTCTTTCTATTTAAATTTATTGAGCCTTATTACTATTATTGTTGAATTATAATTTTTAATTATTTCTTATCTTATCATATTTAATTATCGATATTGCCTAATTCCTTCCATCTGCTGTATTCTTACATTGTATTATAAAGTCGTCTATTATTTTCAGTTATAAGTTATAACTTTCTTAGTCAAGATATCAATAATAAATGTTATTAGTTATCATGCTTCGTATATAACATATTTTCTATTAGATTCCTTAAGTGGGAGAAAGATGATCGGGAGATAAGTATCAGACAATAATCGCTGTTACTTTGTTTATTAATTCTATTCTTTTGTTTATTAATCCCGTTCTTTTGTTTTTTAATATCATTTCCGATACCATTCTAGTCAAATACGAAGGTTCATTGTCTAAAATCCTAATATTTTGCCAATCGAAATCATATTCAGTAGATATGCTATGCTCAAATATAATCGAGGGAGAACCACTGATTTTATTAATATCTCTTATATGTTTGTTAATCTGTGTTTTTAGTTGCCTGTTCGTTTGACTAACAAATGTAGTTTCATAATCTTTACTGTCTATTTTATAAACCACATCACATCTCGACATTTTTTTTCAACTAATCTTTGCCTGTTTTTATAAACATATTTAATTTGCACAGTATTTTATATGCTATTTGATAATTAATTTTTTTAACTATATTGTTCAGTTTTTTATCAATGTTTATATAGAGGGTATTGTAAACAATTTTTTAATTTTTTGTGATTTATTTTTGTCATTTAACTTTATTTTGTTATTGTTATTAATATATGTATGGTGTTTTAATATATGGTGTAATATATGATGATAATATATAGTGTTTTAATCGATTAACTGTTGTAGTGATTATAAATTTTAATGAATAACTATTATGAAGTAATATATTAATTGTCTTCTTTATGTTCTTTTAATGAAATTTAGGATGAATGAATTTTATTATTTTATTATCAAGCATACCAATGATAATTCCTTTTTTACGTGATTTTGGGTGTTGAGAGTTGAAATTTAGAGCACTTTCTGAGAACGTGCTTTTATAAAAAAGGTCAAAAATTATTTGATTATTATCTCTTATAAGGTATAAATTTAAAAAGTTAAATTAATTTTCCTTTGTTTTCATTGTGAATTGTAGTCTTTTATGTAACAAATTAAAAACGTTGAGTAATTCTTTTTTATTGTCAAATGGAATAGATGATATAATATCATTTACATATCTAAAATAAAATGGAATCGCAAATGACAATTTACTAATTGCACACTCTTCCAGATCTGCATCCAAATCTGTCACAATCGGAGATTGTCACAAAGGAGAACCCAAGGTTACACCAAACACTTGTTTGTAAATCACATCATTGAACGTGAAATACGTAGAGTTTAATTAATAAAATTTAATTAATAGCATAAGTAAATTCTTTTAGAAATTTTTGTATTTTTTCCAATGTATTGCCATCTTCTTTTAACGCTATCTATTACAAGATCGATTGGTACGTTTGTGAATAAAGATACATCTAACAATATCAATATATACCAGGTGTATGCATAAATTTTTTCCGGTTTTTTGGTAAAAAAAACACGTAATTTTCAAGGGAAATTAATTTTTTTTTATTCAAAATATTGGCCATCGGCTTCTACACATTTCGCCCATCTTTCAGGTAATTTATGAATACCATGCCAGAAAAACTGCTTATCTTTTGCGGCAAACCATTCGTCGAGTCATTTTCCAACTTCCTCGAAATTGCTGAAGTGCTGCTCTGCGAGCGCGTGCCCCATTGATGCGAAGAGGTGACAGTCAGATGGCGCCAGGTCTGGGGAGTACGGCGGGTGCGGAAGGATGTCCCATCCAAGCGATTTCAAGGTGTCTTTCACTGGTTTTGCTGTGTGAGACGGCGCATTGTCGTGTAACAAAATCACTTTGCCATGTCTTCTGGCCCATTCCGGTCGTCTTTCGATTAATGCGTGATTTAAATTAATCATTTGTTGGCGATAGCGTTGTGTATTAACGGTTTCGCCGGGCTTCAAGAGTTCATAATACACAATACCGCTCTGGTCCCACCAGACACAGAGCATGGTCTTCTTGCCGAAGCGATTTGCCCTTGGTGTTGATGGACCGGCTTCACCAGGTGAAAGCCACGATTTTTTCCGCTTCGGGTTTTCAAAATAAATCCATTTTTCGTCACCCGTCACAATTCGATGCAAAAATGATTTCTTTTTGTAGCGTTGAAGCAGCATTTCACAAGTGACTTTGCGATTTTCCATTTGACGTTCATTCAAATTGTGTGGGACCCATTTACCGAGTTTATTGATCTTTCCCATTGCTCGTAAACGTCTGCTGATTGTTTCTTGTGATACATGTAATGCTTCTGCTAATTGCCGTTGAGTTTGAGTTGGGTCTTCATCCAATAACTCCTGCAATTGCTCGTCTTCGCATTTTTGTGGTCTACCAGAGCGCTCACTGTCTTTCACATTGAAATCACTATTTTTAAATTGTCGAAACCATGTCTCACATGTTCTAATCGATCGGAGCGTGTTCACCATATGTTTCTATCAGCAAACGATGACTTTCAACAGCCTTTTTCTTTTGATTAAATAAAAAAAGCAATGCGTGCCGCAAATGTTCTTTTTCAGGCACAAAACTCGACAAGATCACTGAACGATAAAACAAAGACGCTAGTTTTTGGCGGACTCAACTTGTGTGTGTTTGTAGTTAAATGTCAGACGAACAAAATGCGTATGTGTCAAATTAATACGCTGCGTACTTTTCGCTGGCGCCATCTCTTAGTTAAACCGGGAAAAAACTTATGCATACACCTGGTAATTGTTTTCTAAGGTTATTCCCTCTAATTTTTTTTTATTAATTCATAATTTTTTAATGTGACTAAATGATTCTGGTATATTTTTTATGGTAATTTTATTATAATTGTAAATAACATGCTATTTTATATAACGGACTGTTGTTTTTTGAAATTATTATTCTAAATGTATTACCTGGTTTATGTGTTTTTGGTATAGCATAAGCTCTGGGTAAGACTCCATCTGTCATAAGTATCTTATAATATTCATATTGTTCAATATAATCCCTTCATTTTTTATCTATTAATTAAATTCTTTAATTCATTAGTAATTTGGTTAACCGGATTTCTTATTATAACTTTGTATGTGTTTTTATCAGATAACATCTTTTCTATATTACTAATATAATTATTTTTACTGATTGCACTGTCATATTCTCCTTATCGGATCTAGTGAATAACATGTTAGGGTGTTTTTTGTTAAATTTTTTCGTACGATCCAAGAATTCACAAATTAATCTTTCATTCTATTCAAAGGCATAATTATTGCGGTACAATTTATTCATAACACTTATAGCCTGATTTCTAACATATTTCTTTTGCTCTATACTTAATTTGTTAATGTTCTTCTCTATATTCTTAATAAATTCTATTATTTTTCCTTGTAATTATTATTTATTGATAGACCAAATCTATCACCTAGTTGTAATAAGTACTTAACTTCTTGTGGGATATCTATGTCATTTTTATTAATAAATCATTTACTATTAACCAAGTCTATCAAAGATCCTTTTGTGAAATCATTTGGTGAGATTGTTATTCTATTCTATTCTCATTATCTAATGTATTATTATTCTTTTTTGTAGTGTTATGTTTTATTATAGTATTAACGTTAATTTTATTTATTTTTTGTTTATCATTAATGATATAATTTATTGTTGGTATATTCAAATCACTTTCTATATAAGACTTGTTCTTTAACCATGTTATTTTTTTATTTATTCTATTGCATTCATTGTATCATTATTCCTACTTTCTTGAAAAAAGCTATTTCGATATGTGATAATCTATACGCAATTATCCTTATGGTCTTATATAATTTATTCCGAATTACATTTAATTGCCTATAATTATCTTTTAACTCTAAATGAATTATCTTTGTGATATAATTTAGATTGACTTTGTTAAATTCGTACATCGTTTATGAAAAAATTTATAATTTCTCGATCATCTTTTTTCCATTTAAGAGGTCTAACAGAGAGAATATGTTATATACAAAACATGATAACAACGTTTAATATTGTACGAGATCTTGACTAAGAAAGTTATACTCATAACTGAAAATAATAGATGACTTTATAATACAATATAAGAATATAGCAGATGAGAGGAATTAGGTAAGCAATATCGATAATTAAATATGATAAGATAAGAAATAATTAAAAATTATAATTCACTTTATAGTACAATCTCACTATCATGTTTAATTGGTGTAAGAGAATATATGGATACGGATCCATAAAATAAGCCTCGGATCTATGTTCCATATAATATTGTCGTAATCTTGGATAGAACAATAAAATGCGACTACTTTAAGAAGAACAGCTATGATAATGAAGAACAAAATTTTATATAATTGACGAATGAAGAATTATAATTTATATAGGTTTAACACAATATATTAGTTAATTAAGATTGTTTAAATTTGTAAAATCATTGAAAATGACCAGAATAAAGATCGAAATGTCGTTTGATTGATTGGATTCGATTGATAGAATTTTTAAATATAATTTGTAAATAATATCTTTACGCTAATTTCATTATTCATAACTAACTTGTGTAAGGCTCCAATAACCCGCTCATTGTTTAAGTTTCATTATTGAATTTATTTAAGCCGTTTTTCTATTGTAATATTGTAATTTTTAATTTATTAATTTTCCTGAACCAATACCGTTTCTCACTTAATTTTTGTGGAGAATGATTCAAGATACTTTCCTCTACATACAGGGTCCGGCAAAATGATCTCCCACATTTTAATCTTTAATAAAAACGCCATTGTAAATGCTATTTAGATTTTATTTTTATTAACTGAAAATTTATGCTATGCCATTTGTTTTTATTGAGTTTTGAAAATTACAGAGTCCAAGTGGCGACCATTTTTTTCGATACACATTCAAAGCTGATTTCTAAAAGTTTCCATCACTCAAGCAATAATTTGAGGCGATATTCCTGTAATTTCTTGAGACAATGAACGTTTTAAGGGAAATGTTTCCAGGACGCGTAATCTCGTTACATGGAGACGTTGGGTGGCCTGCGCGTTCACCCGATCTTGCCCCATGCGACTTTTTCCTTTGGGGCTACCTGAAAGCGAAGGTTTTTCAACACCACCCCCGAACCATTGACGAATTGAAAGCAGCAATACGCCAAGAAATTACAGGAATATCGCCTCAAATTATTGCTCGAGTGATGGAAATTTTTAGAAATCAGCTTCGAATGTGTATCGAAAAAAATGGTCGCCACTTGGACTCTGTAATTTTCAAAACTCAATTTTCAAATTTTCAAAAACAAATGGCATAGCATAAATTTTCAGTTAATAAAAATAAAATCTAAATAGCATTTACAATGGCGTTTTTATTAAAGATTAAAATGTGGGAGATCATTTTGCCGGACTCTGTATATCTAACATATCTAAAAAGACGCTCGGATTAGTAACCTCATCTGATAGAATTAATTCCATTAAACTTTTCTGAGATCAAGGGATGTATGGAATAGTGAACCAAGAAGTCGTTTAACAGTATTATTAGCATTGTTATTGTTTAACTGTATTACAGATAGATAAACAATTAATATCTAGAATTTCTGAGTACTAAAATCACATTCGAATAAGTCTACCCATTCTGTTATAATCGACCATAGATTGCAGAAAGATCACGATTTTGTTTGACAAAATGTAATTTTTTTATAAAGAGCCTCGTTATGATAAAAGATTAATATCAAACATGTTTTTATGTAATTTTTGTTATGTTGTCATTGTTTCTTATGTAATTTTTAATACTTTTGTTTATTATTGTTACATTTTAAATAAGAATTGTCAGTATGGTGCGATTTATTCTCATTACGTAAAAGTTGTTATTTAACACATTATAATCATGCAAATAAATTATTAAAAAATACATGAGAAAGGAAATCGGAATTTATTATGCTGTGAAAAATTTTAAAATTTTCTTATAATTTCTGAGTTATAAGCCTTTATGTAAAGTAATTCCGGTACCTTATCCTAATATTCGAATAAAAAATTAATTCCCGTTATGTTATATTAACGTAACAATTAGTGATAAAATGTGACATAATATTCTATATTTTCTTCCTTTAGCTGTTGCACTATTGAGAAATGGTATAGATGTATATGTTTAACTTACATAATACAATGGATTGTGGAAAGTGATACATTAATATAATGCGATATAATACGAATGCTTATGTTCAAATCTTCGTCAATTATTTCCGATGTTCTTTCTCTACATCAATCATTCATATTTAAAATATTGCTAATGAATAATCGTACTCCTTTATTATAAATTCTTTAAAAATTAAATATTTGATTCGGAATCATAGATAGTTCATTGGATCATGTTTTTCCAAATAGGATAAGAAATGACAATTATGTCAAACTTTTAATCAAAATTTATTGGATGTTGGTTTAAAGATTTACTATTACATATCCGAAATAATGTGATTTTAATATAATGAAGCACAATCTCATATAATAAATGTGCAAGACATTTTCTTAATATAAATTTTTCAAATTCTTGAATTGACCGAAATGTCATGTCGCCCTCATTTAAACTATATTATTTCCTATGGGTTTATTTAAAAAATTTTATTTACCGAAATCCTGTAGAAGCATTAAAAGATTTAAAAAAACAGCTTTATTTTATACTATAGCAACTGTTACATCAGAAATAGTCTGGTGTGCACAAGAAAACCTTATTATAGTAAATTTGTGCATTAAAGGTCTGCATTTTAAGTATATGTTTCAAAATATTTAATCGGTCACTTTCAGAATCACAAACATTTTCAAAACATGAAACCAATAACTTTGCATCAAAATTATTCACGTGTTAACCAATTTACTCTTATCTAATTTATAAATATAAATATAAATATCTACTTATAAATATCTAACTTATAAATATAATTATAGATATAATTATAAAGTATTGTATAAATGTAAATGCAGTATATTAATTTTATACATAGCTGGACTTAAAATGCGAAAGTAATGACTTATTTATGAGTCCGCGACTGGAAGAATTTTATAGTACCTTTCACAATCTCGTGGACAAGATAGCCAACATTGCTCATCATTTATCGCCATTAGAATCATGGATACATCCTAAAGAAAGGCAAAGATTAGAGGAACGCATGATCGAAATCGATATTACGAGAAATGATTACACGATGTTTACGTCACCACCTGCTTGGTATTTGAATGAAGTGCATCAACAGCTGAATGTGATCTTGCAAAAGTCATTTCGGCCTTTGAGTAACTATTTAGAAGAATTGCGGTTACAGTTTAGTTATATCTTTTACGAAACAGATCAAATTTATTATGATACGACTCCTGAAAAAGAACTGTCATTCGATGAATGTGTTGCAAAAGTCGAAAATTTTAATCAATTGGTACGCGTGATAAATGGAATGGTACGTAATTAAATATCTAAATCAATTCTTTAAAAACAACAAATCTTCAGACAAATGAGAGACAAATGCGAAGTAATTAAAATAATAATCTTACAATTAGTGTTTAATGTATGTGCGGAGGCTTTATACAAAGTACTGAGCAGGTACGCTCCAACATAGAGCCCAACATTTGGAGAGACGCAAAATTTTAATAGACAGCGCTACTCGTGTAAATATAAAGTTCTACCTTGATATTTTAAATGAATTAGCTAAAAGTGATTTTCTGGAAATCTTTTCAAATTTAGCTATAACGTTACAGATCTTTTTAACTGTGCCAATGTGGCAACTGCAGAAGCATCTCTTTCAAAATTAAAAATAATAAAGAATTATCTGAGAAATATAATGACGCATATATGATTTAACTATGATATCAATTGAAAAAGAATTGGAACAATTTTCATTACATAATCTTGATTACGTAACAATTAAAGACGTATCAGAATATTTTCAAAAACTAAAGCCAAAAAATATAATAGTATGTTGCATTAAGTCAAACATATTATTACAAAAGAAAATATAAAATTTATTGTATTCCTTTTTTTTTTAATTGTTGATTTGTTGCCATTGGCGGGGGATTAGTGCTTCCGAGACTTATCCTTGTATTGGGCCGCAAAAGCAAATTACAGCGTAGGGTACCAAAGGCAGTCATAACGCCTCCGTGCATGTTCTTCATATCATGAGATTCGAACTTCATGTATATGAAGAACATACATTAAAAACTAATTATAATAAGATTACGCTCTATTTATCGCATTCACACTCTCATTTGAAGATTGTTTTTTTTTTTTACTTTAAATACAAAGCGCTAATACGTCTGAACGTTAAGATGTTAAACTGTTATATATATTCATTTAAATGAATTAATTTCAGAAATTATAATTGCGTACCGATATGGTTGTCGGACTTTCAACGCGATCAATCTGAAATATTAATAATCTTCCCAAACTTCCCAAATTTAATCTTAATAAACTTATTGCGAAAAATATTGCTTCGGCCGGGAGTCGAACCCGGATCTCTTGCATTTCGTGCGAATGTCCTAAGCCTTTAGACTACCGAGACCTTAGCAATATTCTTCGCAATAACCGATATGTATAGAGAGTTACGCATTTTTTCAGCGCGCGTGTATAAACAATAAGATTGGAAACAAAACCGTTTATGTTAAATAACATTACTTTAAATACGAAGCGCTATTACGGTCTGTTAAAATATTGAACTATTATATATATTCATTTAAATGAATTAAAGAACTGGAAAGAATACGGGCAGTAGGAGAAGCGCAGAAGACGTCGCGCAAATAATATACCTATAAAGTGTGAAACTTTTTTATTCACTAAAACATGCTTACATGTTTCGGCTCACTTTTGAGCCTTCCTTAGAGACTACATAAACTAATATATACAAAAACTGTGAATAAAAGTTATCCTGTCATGGTGAACTCCCTTACATCGAGAATTTAAATGTCTGATTAAAAAGAGTGAAAAAAAAGGAAAAAGAAAAAAAAAAGAAATTAAGAAATATCATAAAATATAATAGAATATGGAGAATTAATTTATCAAACAATTTTAAGAGTATAATTAATTATCAAATATGTAGGCTGCTGGAAAAGTTTCTGCAATCTAATACTTCCAGTGGCGCCAACGTTTTGTTACTATCATATCCATAAAATTAAATGTTTTTAACATATAATTCAGTTGACAGTTTGTACTCAAGCCAACTAGTTTTGTTTGTATATTATTTTAAAAGAAGTTATTTTGTCAAAAAATGGAAATTTCGCGTGAAAATTTTCGGGCAATCATTTTTTACGATTACAAATGTAATCTATTATAACTCCGAAACAATGCATCGATCGACTTCATTTGGCTTTTGGAGATGAAGCACCATCCAATAGGACTGTTTATAATTGGTTTGCCAAATTCCAGCGATGACATATCTTTCTTTGTGACGAATTCCGGGAAGGTCGTCCATCCACGTCTATTATTGCCACTAATGTTGATGCTGTGCGTGAAATGATTGAACGAGGTCGGCATATGACATACCGTGAGATTCAGGCATCCTTAGGCATTGACATGAAAGCAATACGATTTTACATGATTACTTGAACGAACGGAAAATTAGCAGTCATTGGATCCCACACAATTTAACCGAAGCTCAAAAACAGGCTCGTGTTAAATGGAGCAAAGAAATGCTCAATTCAACCGAGGTCAGTCAAATTTGGTCTACAACATTGTTACTGGGGACGAAACATGAATCTATTTGTATGAGCCCGAAAGTAAATAACAATCCACTGTTTGGGTATTTCAAAATGAACCGAAACCAAAAGTTGTTCATTCACGCAGTGCTACCAAGCAAATGATTGCTTGTTTTTTCAGTTATACCGGACATATGGCAATCGTGGCTTTAGAGGATCGAAAGACTGTGAATACTGATTGGTATACAACAATTTGTTTGCCTGATGCCATAAATGAATTGCGTAGAACAAACCGAAATCGTTGCATCATCCTTCATCATGACAACGCTAGTTGTCACACAGCACGTCAAACCGTTGATTTTTTATCCACTAAAAAATGTAATTGATGACTCATTGTCCGTATTCATCTGATTTATCACCTAATGACTTCTTTTTGTTCTCAAACATTAAAAAGAAGATGCATTTGAGTCGCCTGAAGCAGTTGTTGAAACATTTTGTACACTGATTTCTGAGGTTATAGCTTCAGAGTCGAAAAAATGTTTCGAAAATTGGTTTGAGCGTATGCAGAAATGTATCGATCTTAAAGGCGAATACTTTGAAAAACAATAAAGCCATTTACCGAATTTTACATGTTTTTTTTCATAATGTTTGCAGAAACTTTTCCAGCAGCCTACGTATAAGGGCGCTCACCATGTTCACAGAGCATCATATCGCAAATATTACTATAAAAATGATTCAAGAACCGGCTTCTGATAATGTTGGCCATTATCAGACACAGTGAGTTACTTTTTTAGCTAGTAATTTTCCGAAATAACAAAAAAAATATAACATTAAAGCGTTAATCAATTCCAAGAACAAGAAAGTTGGAAAGTAATCGATAAACACTCCAGAAAAACTCATTACTGCGTACACTGATTGACTAGATGTGACAACAAGCCTTTATAGTTTGTCTATGATCGGGAGGTAGGCCTTGGGAAGCCCCTCCATATCCGTCTGCAGGTTGAGTCCATGTATCTGTCTCCTGATGAATATCATTTCCGAGGGCCGCCACCGCTGCCACCCCACACTATACTTATCATCTTTCTTTCTTTATGCCATTCGTTGCGACTCATGTACATCCTATACTTACGATTTTTTCTTTCTTTTCTTTTCTTATTGCAGCTTCTTATGTGATTCCTTTTACTTATTCTCATACGCAAAATATATACATTTATATAAATATATATATATATTTTTTTATTTCTATTATACTGATTCGATTATATTCTAATAATGCTTTTAAAACGAGAGCAGCGATATCATCATATCATGATACCATTGATCACGATGATGCTGCCAGTACATATGATATGATACGAAGAATGTAGGAAGAAAAACGAGTATATATCGCGAAGACGAAAGGAATGGATAATTTCAAACGCTGAAACACACAGTTAATATTTATTTTTCATACTATACTAGGTGGGGTGAAAAGTAACCTCCTTGGGAATGAAAAAAATTTTTTTCTTATGCAGAATCTCGCCCAAAATATGGCGTGTTCGCTCAGTACTAATCTTTGTAGCATCTGCTAGCTCGCGCACCTTCACTTTCCGGTCAGCCAACACCATTTCATGTATTTTTTTGACATTTTCCTCGGTAACCGCATCGGAGGGCCTGCCGCTGCGGACTTCATCGGTAGTGGAGTTGCGGCCACCACGAAACTCTCGAAACCAATATTTGACGGTGTAATCTGACGGAGTATTAGCCACATAATATTTATCCAACTTTTCTTTTGTTTCCTTCGCCGTTTTGCCTCTCAAAAAATAATGTTTTATGAGAGAACGAAAATCGTTTTCGCAAACACGTCAACAACAATCAGCTCTCAAAACAAAACTAAGGGCAGTATCGCACTGCCACTTGGCATGTCTGCCTAAATATGAACGGACTACAAGGCACCATAAACTTTTTTGCAGTAGTGGCGCATTCTGGCGGTCAAGGAGGTTACTTTTCACCCCATCTAGTATGTACAGAGGGTGTCTCACTTAAGACCGGCCACCCGAATAACACTCACAGTTTTGAAGATAGGAAGAAGTGCTTGAAATAAAAATTATTTGGTTTCTAGAGGGGCATCGTATAATGATGAACATTTTTTTCTCAGATAGAGGTGCCTAAAAGATTTGAAGGTCAACTTCATTTTTATAAATGCAATTATATGAATTTTTTTACATAATATGATTCCTCTAATTATTCTGCATATGAAAGTATTAGGTGTACAACTTTGCTTCCGCCGTTTTCCTATA
>NW_011626928.1:168374-191942 GCF_000204515.1 Acromyrmex echinatior
TCAAAATCAAGAAGAATTGGCACGATCATTGGGAGTGACTCAACAAGCCATTTCAAAACGCCTCAAAGTCATGAAAATGATTCAGAAGGAAATGGAATTAGTGCCGTACGAGTTAAAGCCGAGAGATGTTGAACGACGTTTGTTTGCTTGTGAACAGCTGCTTGAAAGGCAAAGGCGGAAGGGATTTCTGCATCGCATTGTGACTGGGGACGATTGGATGGGGACAAATGGATTCATTACGATAACCTCAAGCGCAGAAAATCATGGGGAGTTCCCGGCCATGCTTCCACGTCGACGGCCAAACCGAATATTCACGGCTCCGAAGTCATGCTCTGTATTTGATGGGACCAGCTCGTGGTAGTGTATTATGAGCTGTTAAAACCGACTGAAACAATGACAGGCGATCAGTATCGAACGCAATTGATGCGTTTGAGCCGAGTATTGAAAGACAAACGGTCGCAATACACGAGAGACACGATAAATTGATTTTGCAGCATGACCATGTTGCGAAAGTGGTCAAGACATACTTGAAGAAACGTTGAACTGGGAAGTCCTACCTCACCTTCCAGACGTTGCTCCCTCTGACTATCACTTGTTTCGATCAATGGCACACGGTCTGGCTAATCAGCACTTCCGTTCTTATGAAGAAGTAAAAAATTGGATCGATTCGTGGATCGCCTCAAAAGATGACCAGTTTTTTCGACGCGGGATTCGTACGCTGCCCGAAAGATGGGAGAAAGTAGTGGCCAGCGATGGACAATAATTTGAATCATAAATGTATAACCAGTTTTTTACAATAAAGCCTCTAATTTTTTGGAAAAAAATGGCGGAAGCAAAGTTGTACACTTAATATTAAGGTAGCGATATAAAAAAACCAATAGTTTACGAGATATTTTATATTTTATTGTGGCCCATGTTGACAAGAAATATTGAATAATTCGTAAACTATTAATTTTTTGGCAACCATAACTTTAATACTTTTATGAACAGAATAATAAGATGAATCAATTGATGGGAAGAAAACACATAAAAAAGTATTAGATAAAAAAAAATTATTTTACCAGCGATAACAGTCCGCTACAGATATTCAAAATGGTGACCGTCCACGGCAAGACATTGTCTAAAACGTGATTTCAGACAAAAATTAATTAAAACAGAAATGAAAATTTATTCGTGAATGTGTTTCCGAAACACTGCTGAGATTAACAATACTTCGACTAACACCGCTTCACTCATGTAAGTTCACGTATGTGTGTTACTTCAGTCAAACTACAAAGGTTATTAAAAAACAAGGTCATTTAGTGTAAATATACAATAAATTCCGAGGAAACGTTTGAAACTCAATGGATACAATCCGCACAGTCTCATTGTGACAGTGAAAAGAATCAGTTTACTTTTCCATCATGCCTTTTTACTCAAAAGAAGAGAAAATTGATATGATTCTTACGGTGAAAGTGATAATTGTATGAGGCAAGCTGTACGCATGTATGGAAATAGATTTCCTGATCGCACTTGTCCATCGCGTTCTGCTTATTCTGAAATAATAAAAGTGTTTAAAGTAACCAGTAATGTTGATAAGAAGCAGTAAGTAAGAGCTAATAGGATAACAGATGAAAGGAATGAGATAAGTATCTTAATAGCAGTTGCCATAAATTCACATTTCAGTATAAGATATCTTAAACGTGAAAGCGATATTAGTCGAAGCAATATTGTAAGGATCCTACATCGTAATAAGTTCCTTTTCACGTTTCTCTTTATCAAGAATTACACGAACGGATTTTGAAAATCGCATATGGTTTTGTGAGTGGGGATTGCGGAAATTTCGGAACGATGATACATTCCTCAAAAAAGTTCTTTTCACTAACGAAGCATCTTTCACTAATCATGGTCAAGTCAATTTATATAATTCACACTATTGGTCCGTAGAAAATCCACGGTGGTTAAGAGAAGTTGATAAACAAAGATCTTGGTCAATTAACGTTTGTTTGTGGAATTGTTGATAATAAAATTATTGGTCCATATTTCATTGAAGGGACATTTAATAGCGATAAATACAAAAGATTTTTAATGGAAATGCTGCTCACCTTATTAGAAGATGTCTCATTAGACGTCCGGTAGGCCTTATGGTACCAATACGATGGTTATCCAGCTCATTCCACGTGTGCTGTAACTGCCATTTTAAATAGAAAATTCGGAAATCGTTGGATTGGACGAACAGGAAATCATAAATGGCTATCATGATCACCGGACTTGACACCATTAGATTTTTTTTTATGGAGAAAATTGAAAGCAGATGTGTATCATAATGCACCAACTACTAAAGAAGACATGAGGGAACGCATACAACGAGCTTGTGCTGTAATCGATTAGGACATACTTCAATGTGTAACGCAGTCTGTGGATAAATGTTTTAGACAATGTCTTACCGTGGACGGTCACCATTTTGAACATCTGTAACGGACTGTTATCGCTGATAAAATAATTTTTTTTTATCTAATACTTTTTTATGTGTTTTCTTCTCATCAATTGATTTATCTTATTATTCTGTTCATAAAAGTATTAAGGTATGGTTATTAAAAAATTAATAGTTTGCGAATTATTTAATATTTTATGTCAATATGTGCCACAACAAAATATAAAATATCTCGCAAACTATTGGTTTTTTTATGTCGTTACCTTAATATTTTTATATGCAGAATAATTAGAGGAATCATATTATGTAAAAAAATTCATAAAATTCCATTAAAAAAAATGAAGTTGGAAAAATGAAGTTTTCCATTAGAAAAAATGAAAAAAATGAACCTTCAAATCTTCTAGGCGCCTCCACCTAAGAAAAAATGTTCATCATCGTACGATGCCCCTCTCGAAATCACAATTTTTATTTCAAGCATTTCTTCCTATCTTCAAAACTGTGGTGTTATTCGGGGGTGTTTATCATAAAGCTTAGGCTGCATCGTATTTGTTATTTGAGGCCTCTCGAGATGAGTCGTCAATGATTACATTGATAATTATATCAATGCAATTTAATACAACAAAAATGCGATGTTTGCAATTTCGCAAGCGTCGACGGTTTTATTAGATAGCATAATCAAAGATTTTTCAAGGACATGCTGCGACAAGTCACAACATGTCATGGCATGTTCGCGGTGACGTCATCAATACGACGTTACTAAATAGTGTACATGTCACGTAACCAGATTTTTCACGAACATTCGACATGGTACGACATGTCCCAACATTCGAGTGGTGACATCATCACCAATGTAATGTGATACAAATGTCACGTGACCAAGTAATTAGTATAAAATGAGATGATTTAGACGCACCGAGTCAACGCATTAGTCAACACAAGCGATAATATATAATGGAGCGCGATTTGATAAAGCAAGCGACACAGCTGAATACCATAGAAGAGTATGTCGCATAGGAACAACGATACGACGAGCTCATAGAATCTCTGGTAGAGCCGAGTCATGCCATATTC
Organism: Acromyrmex echinatior; assembly: GCF_000204515.1. The sequence continues at coordinate 171,859 of NW_011626928.1, forward strand.
CGATTATCGATCGGCAAGAGACAATTAGTGATCACATATATCGCGAGGCTCGAGAGTTTGAAGGATTCGGATGTGGACGATTTGTGCATGTGGTGCCGGATATGGATTTCGATGGCGCGAGATCGAAAACAGTGTTCGTGAATCGTTTATTGACAGGCGCAGTGATAAACTCTAATCACATCGAGTCGCGACGGTTTTTAGAAGACGCTAGCAATGTAATGCTCGAGCGAGTGCGAGACACTGTAGAAAGACATATATAAAAGTGAATACCGCGTTCAACAAGTTCGCGATGAAGGATAAACGTGCTAATAGAGCATAATTACAAAGAACAGATATATGCATATATCGATGCACCAATGTGCGCGAGTGGTACGAGCGACACATCGTCGAGCCTATCCTAGTATCGCTCGAAGAATTCCAGAAATGCGACAGCCGGTGGGCACTGTCGCGAATTCTCAATTTGGTAGTGAATGTGAATAAGTATAATCCAATGCTCGTGGGATGTTACTTCGAAGTGCTACGGCAGGACGGAGGTGGCCACTCTACGCTTCAAGGACGGCGAGAGTCCCGAATAAGCACCTCGAGGCCACGAGGCGGCCCGAAAAGATCCTGCGGCCTCTCGAATTTCGCGCGCCAGGACATTCGACAAGGGCATGACGCGGTTCCCGCGATTAGCGAAACCGCGGAGCCACACGCCAATCAGGCGTGATAAGGCCTCCTCGCGGGAATAACGAGCTCTCGGGAGGATTAGCGCCCAGTACTTGTGCTGTGGCCCGCTTGGCGAAAGCACTTGGTGGAAGGACAAAGAGCGCGGCGGAGACGAGAGTGTTCCGGAGACGACTAGGACGAGCACCTGCGGGTGAGACGAGCGTCGCAACTGTACAGTCGCTGGTTTCCGCATCCGGGAGACGTAATCCTATCGGAATCCTATGGGGCGTATTGTGAGGAGCGCACGTGGCATTGCCGTGCATTAGATTTCCGCGGGATTCGAATACGCGTGTCGGCTCTCCGAACGGTCTCTCATCGTCAGGATAATCCTATTGCGTCCGCCAAGGCCACAGCCTCATCATTCGTTGCAGGCTTTTATCGCGGATCATATTTTGCGTCGAAGTTCCATACTGTAATATCGCGTATCTTGTCGTTTCGGAAGCCTATAGCATAAGATTTGCATGTCTATTAGGGCGTCGACCCTCTGTGTCATAGCGATTAACGATAATTTATGATAGCAATTGGTAATTGTGCGTATTCTGTCGTATCGAATTTGCATGTATTCGATCTTCTTTCTCTGAACCGGCGCTGAGCGGCGCGAGGCCCCGCGAGCGCGCACAAGACCACGTCGTGTCCACGCTACAATCGTTGCCGAATTCCATAATATTTTCAAGGCGGCGAAGTCTTGTTCGTATAATTCGCGAGAGTATCCCTGTGTGGCGTTAGCTCGTATCGCGGGAATCTAACGAAATGGATACGTCTAGCGTACAGCTGGGACCCGTGCGAAGCCGTTGTCGCGCTCGATCAGAACTTGTCGACAGATGTAAATGCAAGTCGAAGATTTATTTAATGTACATGTTAACTTTGTTATTGTTAATTCTGGTGTGCTTTATTGTCGTCCCTATTCGCTCCTCCAAACAATTCGCTATCCTCGATCACGAACCGTCCCCTCTGCCATTTCCGAGGCTGATCTACCGGTTGAGAGCCCATCGACGTTTACAGCTCGTCTGAATATTACATGGAGAAAGTATCGTGTAATTTAGAGAAAGAGTGGCACGCTCGCGCTTGGCACCTAACTATCGTTTTGCGATTGTTGTGTGTCGCTCCTAAGAGCGACCGCGCGAAGACACATTTCTATCGCGTCTCGTAACGACACCCGTCATCCGATTGCATAGGAAAATCCCAGCTGTGAATGCGCGACGAAATTGCGCCACGCTTGTGAGTGCGGTTGCAATATGTAAGAGATGACACCACAATATATGTACTGTGGAAAGACATAGTAAAGAACATAATCATTTTCATATTATCTGCTATACTTATATTATCAACATTTTATATCTCACTTCTTCGCGGCATTATTAAATATCTAGCGTTCAACAGATATAGTACGGTTATCGAACTGCTGATGAATGATTAGCGAAACATGTACGAGCTCAATCGGTAAAGTATCCTTTTGAAAAAGTACGAGCAATTATACAGAGCACAAAATACTAGGCTCTGTAAAATATTCATACTGCATCTCCAAATTTAGTGAGAATCACAGATTTTACATGACTGACTGACTGACTGACTAACTGACTGACTGATTGAATCTCTATAACTATTTTTTTTTTGTTAAAAAGGTCTGATTTGTCGATTAACTGACTGACAATTCGTGATTGATCTATCGTTGAAGCGTTCTACAAGCACGAGTTGCATCGCGCTACTCCAGACGTGTATCTTCGAACGTGGAGAAAGTACTGCGCAGGAAAGGAGACAGGGTGTACGTCAAATGTTTGGGATTCGATCATACAATTCGTGGATACACGAAAAAAAAAACATGTTATTTGACACAATTTTTTATTTGTATATTTTTTCATATATATATGAGGTATAAATTATAATAATAGTAATACATAATAATAACATATAATATGTTGCAACCGCACTCACGAGCGTAGCGTAACTTCGTCGCGCATTCACAGCTAAGATCTTATGCAATCGGATGACGGATGACGTTAAACGAAACGCGATAGAAATGTGTCTTCGCGCGGCCGCTCTTAAGGGCTATACACAATCGCAAAACAATAGTTGGGCGCCAGGCACGAGCGAGCGTGCCACTCTTTCTTGAAATTATATTCGCGATATTTTCTTCATGCAATATTCCAACGAACTGTGAATGTCGACGGGCTCTCAAGCCGGAGCGAGCAGGGACGGTAATAAAGCACACCCGAATTAACAATAGCAAAGATAACAAGTGTATTGAATAAGTCTTCGACTTGCATTTACATCTGCCGACAAAATCGTGACGATAAGCTCTAATCGAGTGCGATAACGGCTTCACACACAGGCTCCGATGCTTTGCGCTAGACATATCAATTTCGTTAGATTCCCGCGGCACGAGCTCACGTCACACAGGGATACTTTCGCGAATTATACGAACAAGACTTCGCTGCCTCAAGAATTATGATGGAATTTGGCAACGACCTATTCGCTCCTCCAAACAATTCGCTATCCTCGATCACGAACCGTCCCCTCTGCCATTTCCGAGGCTGATCTACCGGTTGAGAGCCCATCGACGTTTACAGCTCGTCTGAATATTACATGGAGAAAGTATCGTGTAATTTAGAGAAAGAGTGGCACGCTCGCGCTTGGCACCTAACTATCGTTTTGCGATTGTTGTGTGTCGCTCCTAAGAGCGACCGCGCGAAGACACATTTCTATCGCGTCTCGTAACGACACCCGTCATCCGATTGCATAGGAAAATCCCAGCTGTGAATGCGCGACGAAATTGCGCCACGCTTGTGAGTGCGGTTGCAATATGTAAGAGATGACACCACAATATATGTACTGTGGAAAGACATAGTAAAGAACATAATCATTTTCATATTATCTGCTATACTTATATTATCAACATTTTATATCTCACTTCTTCGCGGCATTATTAAATATCTAGCGTTCAACAGATATAGTACGGTTATCGAACTGCTGATGAATGATTAGCGAAACATGTACGAGCTCAATCGGTAAAGTATCCTTTTGAAAAAGTACGAGCAATTATACAGAGCACAAAATACTAGGCTCTGTAAAATATTCATACTGCATCTCCAAATTTAGTGAGAATCACAGATTTTACATGACTGACTGACTGACTGACTAACTGACTGACTGATTGAATCTCTATAACTATTTTTTTTTTGTTAAAAAGGTCTGATTTGTCGATTAACTGACTGACAATTCGTGATTGATCTATCGTTGAAGCGTTCTACAAGCACGAGTTGCATCGCGCTACTCCAGACGTGTATCTTCGAACGTGGAGAAAGTACTGCGCAGGAAAGGAGACAGGGTGTACGTCAAATGTTTGGGATTCGATCATACAATTCGTGGATACACGAAAAAAAAAACATGTTATTTGACACAATTTTTTATTTGTATATTTTTTCATATATATATGAGGTATAAATTATAATAATAGTAATACATAATAATAACATATAATATGTTGCAACCGCACTCACGAGCGTAGCGTAACTTCGTCGCGCATTCACAGCTAAGATCTTATGCAATCGGATGACGGATGACGTTAAACGAAACGCGATAGAAATGTGTCTTCGCGCGGCCGCTCTTAAGGGCTATACACAATCGCAAAACAATAGTTGGGCGCCAGGCACGAGCGAGCGTGCCACTCTTTCTTGAAATTATATTCGCGATATTTTCTTCATGCAATATTCCAACGAACTGTGAATGTCGACGGGCTCTCAAGCCGGAGCGAGCAGGGACGGTAATAAAGCACACCCGAATTAACAATAGCAAAGATAACAAGTGTATTGAATAAGTCTTCGACTTGCATTTACATCTGCCGACAAAATCGTGACGATAAGCTCTAATCGAGTGCGATAACGGCTTCACACACAGGCTCCGATGCTTTGCGCTAGACATATCAATTTCGTTAGATTCCCGCGGCACGAGCTCACGTCACACAGGGATACTTTCGCGAATTATACGAACAAGACTTCGCTGCCTCAAGAATTATGATGGAATTTGGCAACGACTGTAGCGTGGACACGGCGTGATCTCGTGCGCGCTCGCGGAGCTTCGCACCGCTCAACCGAAGTTCAGAGAAAGACAGAACATACGCAAACTTGATGCTACACAATCTCGATAGGATAGAATACGCGCAATTATTAATGGCTACAATAAATTATCATTAATCACTATGACACAGAGTGCCGCTACTCTAACAGACGTGCAGATCTTACACTGCGAGCTTCTGAAACGACAAGATATGCGTTGATACAGGAATTCGATAAGGTATGATACAAAAAAAACAGGACACGCGACAAACGTTTACAAGAAATGACGAGGCTGTAGCCTTGGCGGAAGCAGTACAATTTCCCCCAACTATGATGGACCGTCCCGGGAGGCGACGCGCGTACTCGAGCTCCTCGGAAATCTAATGCACGGCAATGCCACGTGTGCTCGCTATAATATATTCGATAGGGTTACAATAAAATTGTGCCTCCCGGATTCGGAAACCGGCAACTTTACAGCCTATGACGCTCGTCTCATCGTGTCCTCCCGCTGGTGCTCGCCCTGGTCGTCTCCTTTCTCGCTCAGTTCTTGTCTCTCTGCGAGGTCTTACGTCCTTCCATGTACGCTCGCTTAGTCGGCCATAGCACAAGTGCCAGGCGCTGATCCTCTCGGGGGCACGCAGGACTCGTTATCCCCGCGAGGGGGCCTTATCGTGCCTTATTGGCGCGTGGCTCCGCGGCTCCGCTAATCGCGGGAAACGCGTCATGCCCGTGTCGCATGTCTTGGCGCCCGAAATTCGAGAGGCCGCAGGATCTTTTCGGGCTGCCTCGTGACCTCGAGGCGCCTGCTCGGGGCTCTCTCCTTGGAGCGTAGAGTGGCCATCCCCGCCCTCCTGCCATTCCAATTCTCGTTCTGCCTGGAGCCTGGAAGATGATGCGATAGAAGGTGTCTTGCGACAGGGCAAAAGGGCGTAATAATGAATGATATCACCTGCGTATGACTCGGGGGATAGGGTGTCGTGCACCCCGGCGAATCTGTCGGCAGCGATCATTACTCGACTTCCATTCCTGGTCGTCCTTTTTCTTCTCTCTTCACGGTGAGGCGGCGTCAATCTGTCCAGATCGCGGGAGTCGTCAGCCTCTATAACTCTCGGTACGGAAATTCAGAAAAAAGAAAACGGTAACACGAAAACGGAGACAATAATGTCAAATAATGTCGCAGAAAAAGCGCAGGTGCGTCCGCCTCCTAAAATGTGGAAGAACTCAGGACGCGAGACTGCACTGTTTGGTCGGGCAATGCGGCCCTTGTGACGGACGGAAAACGTCACGTTACAATGTATATAAATGTAAAAAAAACCTACATAAAGTGTAAATTAAAATAATAATACATATAAAATTTAAAAAAGAAGCATAATATAAAATAATAATATATATAAAGAATTTAAAAAAAAACATAATATAAAATAATATTATAATACATATAAAAAATTATAAAAAAACATAATATAAAATATATAATACATAAAATTACAAAAATATCCCTCAATGCTCTCACGGTAACGTCGTAACGAGGCCTGTATGACGTATCATTTGTCACCGTATAGACTCAGAGCGATTCGGATATCGTGTATACATGTATAGTTTAGATCGTATACACGATTGTCGACTAGTCATTTCAATCTCTTCATACAAACAACGCACGTAATCGTTGAACGTATCGTTCGCGCTACGATGTTACTCTTTATACTTTTCGCCTTTTTAGTGTCCTTGCGGTCTACCTTCATCCGGGCACATCTTCGCTCTGAGTCCAACAAATTCGGTCATTAATATACCATTATTCTCGTCCTTCATCAGGCCAGGTACTTTTTTATTCGTGAGAGGCATACCATACACGTTATCCACCGGATAATCGCTCATGTCGAATCTAATGATATCGCGTTTCATCGCATCGTACATATCATCGCATTTTATGTGATAAATGAGACTGTCTGTGTCAATGTATTGAGAGTACAAATTAGTTCGGTCCGTTTTTTTGTGTTCAAAAGTGCATTTATTTCAAAACAAAATAAATGAACAGATTAATTAAAGTATTGTCCATCGCTGGCTACTACTTTTTTTTATCTCTCAGGAAATTTTCGAATTCCATCTCGAAAAAATGACTCGTCTTTGGAGGCGATCCAATTTTGGAGCCAATTTTCGATTTCTGCGAAAGAAGTGAACCGGTGACTTGCCAAATCGTGCTGCATCCTTCGGAATAACCAGTAATCAGAAGGAACAATGTCCGGAGAATATGGCGGGTGCGGTAAAACATCCCATTTGGGCGTTTCCAAATATTTTTTTATGACTTTTGCGACATGAGGCCGAGCGTTGTTATGAAGAAAAATAACTTTATCATGTCTTTGCTCCGGTCGTTTTTCTCGCAATGCACGGCTCAAACGAATCAATTGTAGTCGATACCGATCGCTTGTAATGGAATCGCCAGGTTTCAACAGCTCATAGTAAACAACACCCGTTTGGTCCCACCAGATACAAAGCATGATCTTCGAACCATGAATGTTCGGCTTTGGTGTTGATGTTGTGGAGGTCGATGGCAACGGTTGACCGGGCTTAGCGTAGTTTTTCTTCTTGGGGTTGTCACAAAATATCACTTTTCATCTCCAGTCACAATCCGATGCAAAAAATCTTTTCTTTGTTGTCTTTGAATCAGCTGTTCGCAAATGAAAAATCGCCTTTTAACGTCTCTCGGTTTCAGTTCATAAGGCACTCAATTTCCTTGTTTTTGAATTATTCCCACGGCTCTCAATCGTGCAGAAACGGCTTGTTGAATTACTCCTAATGATTCTGCAAGCTCCTCTTGCGTTTGACTCTGATTGTCTTCGAGTAATGCCTCTAATTCTTTGTCTTCGAATTTTTTTGGCTGTCCAGAGCGAGGCTTGTCTTCAACGTTGAAATCTCCATCCTTGATAAAACTGATCGAAACTATTCCCTACATGATTTATCAGTTGGAGCAGTGTCACCATAAACTTCGACAAGCAATCCTTTCGATGGGCTTCAGCTGCACTTTTCTTCCAATTAAACCAGAAAATTAGAACCTCCCACAAATGCTGCTTGGTTAACACAAAATTCGATATTTCAAACACAGTAAAAATCAAGGTTTTTGTATGAAATTCAAAGCAATATAAACTGAATATTATTAACAGATGTCTCTGAAAACGCCAAAATCAGCTGTCACTATGAACCATTCACAACAGCCGGAGCCATCTTTTGGAAAACGGACCGAACTAATTTGTACTCTCAATATATAATTTTGCATTTTTCGCGATACATCGATAACATATACTCGTAGTGAAATTCATACAAATGGACTTTTGATATATCTAATATGCACATACGCATGTAAATCGTTGAACTTAAATCTTGTTGAACTTTACCTCGAGTTTGCGCATTTCGACGGCGATTAAATTTTCCGCAAAGATGCTGTGGCTGTGAAAAATCGGTTTCGCGATCATTGCCTCCGCATCGTATCATCCGTCCCATTTTGTTATTAATTTTACATCGAGATTTTACATGCGTGATTGCGCACATTCTCCTCTATGGTCTTATCGAATACAGCGTCGTTCATTAGTTTATACAAATTTTTTTCGAAATCGTTTTTCGCGCGCGTACTAAATTGTGTATTGAGTTCAATGTAATCGCGGAGAAGATTGGGCGAATTGTAGCACCCGGTCAATCTTCGATACGCGAAAACTGTGACGAGTACATTGCTGTAGGTTGCAATAGTGGATGACGTAATGCTGCTTATCATATAACATCGTTAGAAGTTTATTTTCGCGCTTGTCGGGTTTATCATGCGTTGGGCAGAAAGATCAGTGTGTTGGTCCTGTAGATGCTGCGAATACTCGAGATCGACCTCGAGAATATAACCGGTAAGTGAATCCGGAGCGATCGCGTTCACGTTAAAGTTCGCAGCGCTTTCGACTCATCAAAATTCGGCGTATGACAAAGTTTGACATATTGCCCATCCGTACAGATTATGCATATCATAGTGCGACGACGGTTTTGATGGAACGAACACGTATACTTGTTATTAGCCTGCGCATATCTGCCGGAACATTGACTGAAACCGCCGTATATACTACGCTCGATGAACATAACTATCAATGTCCGTGAGCAATCACGAATCTTACGCGCGTATATTTCAGTATGGCGAAGCCACGTGAAATCTGGCAATGTATAATAATGACGCAACTATTGCGGAAATTTTCGAAAATGTCGGCTAATAACAAGACATCAGTTTTCAAATACAGATCACTATACTCGCCGAGCGTTCGGATGGAGAATTGCTGCCAGACGTTCGCATAACTTGCTGAAGTTATTCCTGAAATCCACCGAAAAATCCATAGGCTGTGCGAAGAACAAATCGTTTCTTCTCAATTTGGCTTCATAAATGCACTTAGAACTCGGGAAACTTTGTTCAGCATCCACGTTCCACAAGTGCAGAGACATGAACTGCGATGTGTATGCTTGCTTCGTTGGTTATCAGAATGTTAGAAGATATTCGAGAAAGTCCAACACCTAAAGATGGTATTATAAAGAATAGGACTGAATAAGAAGGACGTGAGAGTGATCGTAAACCTGGATTCAAGAAGCCACTGTCAAGCTATAAGGAGAGAATATGAATCCGGTTAGAATCCTGAGGCATGTAAAACAGGGCCTGTCCCTTTTCCTTTTTAGCATTTACTCATATTTTGGGAGGCTATTGAGAACTCTGAGGCAGGAATTCTCCTCAATGGACAGAGACTCAATAACATCAGATACGCAGATGACATAGTTGTTTTCGCGGATAACCCAACGGATTTGCAAGACTTCATGGTACGAGTTACGCTGATCAGTCAGCAGTACGGTCTAGATATTAACGTGGACAAAACCAAACTAATGATTATCAATAAAGATTATATCCCATACGACTATCTTAACATCAATGGGAATCATATTGAGAGAGTCTACAAATACACATATCTGGTACCAACATCAATGACTAGTGAGATCACTCACAGGAGTCGGATAAAAAAGTCCAGAGCCGTCTTCAACGGAATGGGCAATGTCCTGAAGAACCACGATTTAAGTATGGATATCAAGGTTATATTCCCGAGATGCTACGTCTTCTCGATCCTTTGGAGTTGAGTTGTGGACTTTAATTGAGGCGATGGAGAGGAAGCTAGAAGCCTTTGAGTGACTCTATCGCAGAATGTTGTGAGTGTCCTGGACGCAAATGGAAACCAAAGTCGAGATCTTGCGTCGGATGGGCAAGGAGAAAGAGGTACTCAACACTGTCAAGTGCTGTAAGTTGCAATAACTAGGTCACGTTATGCGAAACAAGTCTAGATACCAACTACTGCAGTGCATTCTCCAGGGCAAGATCTATGGCAAAAGAGAACAGGAGATGGATATCCTGGTTAAAGAACTTGAGGATTTGATTCGGGAGATCGACTTCGAGATTATTCAGAACGGCGGCTAATAAAATGATGATAGCCCAGATGGTGGCTAACATCCGGACCGGATAGGCACAACAAGGAAAAGAACATACTTGAGTTCTATTTTTTTAAATTAAAAGTTACGTAATCTTGGAACGTTTAAAAATAATTTTATACAATTAATGTAACTTAAATGATTCATATCATTTTTGATAGTACATACTTCTTAGAATTTTTTAAACTTGGCGTCAGTTATTGATATCAAATCTTTTATACAAATGATATACGAGATCTGTTCAAAAATTATTGCGAATTTTGTGTTTTTTCAAAAATTATTTATTTATTCATGAATATCTATTTTGTCCCCTTCAAAGTAATCCTCATCAGATATTATACACTTGTGCTAACGTTTTTTCCAATCTTCGAAGCACTTCAAAAAATCATTTTTTGTGATCTTGTTCAGCTCCTCCTTCGATGCCGTCTTTATCTCCTCAATCGTAGTGTAACGTCGTCCTTTCATGGGCCTCTTCAGTTTCGGGAACAAGAAAAAGTCACAGGGGGCCAGATCTAGGGAATACGATGGCTGCGGCATCATTAGTGTGTTGTTTTTGGCCAAAAATTCGCGCACAAGCAACGATGTGTGAGCAGGGGCGTTATCATGTTGCAAAAGCCAATTTCGCGGCGATCCGTCTCATGCCCAAATCATTGGTAAAAATCGAATGGCATGAGCCAATCGATATGTTTAGGTCCTCAGCAACTTCTCTAACGGTGATTACGATTGGCCAATACTATTTTCTTCACTTCATCAATGTTTTCGTCTGTTGTTGACGTGCTCGGGCGTCCGGCACGCTCTTCGTCGTTCACATCTTTTCGGTCCTCTGAGAACATTTCGTACCACCGATAAACGTTGCTTCGGTCCAAGGTAGCTTCACCATATGCCACAGTCAACATTCGGAATGTGTCCGTGCACTTAATTTTGTTTTTCACACAAAATTTGATACAGATTCTTTGATCCATTTTTTGGAATAGGCAAAAATCGAAGACGAGCCAAAACACGTGCAAGCAAAGCAGCTGTCAAAAATTAACTGAACATTCAAAATGGCCGAACTTGTCGGCATAAGTGAGAGACATGAGTATCAACATAACGCCACAAAAAAATCAAAAATCAAATACGTGTCACTTAGAAAATGCTATTTTTATGAAATTATAACTTAACTCTAATTTTTAATATCAAATTTTTTAAATAATATATGCTACTTAAATTTTTCAAATTAATTTGATACTACAGTTTTTTTCAAACAATTTTATTCATATTTGACATTCATTTTTACATATCACTTAAACTCTTTTTATGTACAAAATATGTGCGCTGCCCACATGTACATGTAGCTTTGTGTTTGGGCAGCGCACATATTTTTGATACTTTCTTCGTCAATTTTCTTTAAATAAGTAATTTTATATTTTATTGATATGTCACTTAAATTTTTATTTTTGCGATCAATAATTTTTTTCCAGCATTCTTTTTACTATACAAAATTCTTTGTTCACATCTATATTTGATGACTTATTCTTTTTTTTTTTAAAGAGTTACATATCTGTCACGTCCGCCGTCTTAAACATTGAACTCTCTATCAGTCGCGACTGATGGTCAGTTGAAATATTATATTACTATGACTTATTAAATTTACGTTAGTTTTAAGCTCTTTTTATTTAATTTTAATCGACTTGAAATACATTATGATTGTTCATTAGAACATTATACAATATATTGGAACATACTGAAGAAGGCCAAATATCGGCCGAAACATTTATGAATTTGTAATAACTTTAAATATATGAAATTACGACAAATAACTGGCATTTTGGCTATATGCTTTTTTTAAATTACAGTTTATAAACATATATTGCTTCTCACGTTTTCCTTGTTTCTCTACTGTTTCTTCCTTTTATTCTACCTCTGTGACCTTTTGTTCTATATCGCGCGTGCTGACAGCATTCGACGATATCGTTGCGCTCAACTCTGTTATAGATTTAAAACCTTTGCGTACAAATAATTCCGGAAAGTGTTCATACTAGAGAGACACAAGAAGTTGCAAAGAGGAAAGAGAAAAAGAGAGAAGGGGGAAAGGGAGAGAAGAGGAGAAAGATTGATTGATTGATTGAACTTTTATTTTAGTTCTAGGGTGTAAATACAAAATACCCTCTAAATTACTCTCTAAGAGTAAATACCAAATTGATTAATTAAATACGTAGAATTACAATGTAGTATAAACGCAATAGTATCAATAAGAGATAGTTATATCATAAAAAATAACATGACAAAACTAATGATAACAACATAAAATAAAGATAAAATAAAATAAAATAAAATAAAAAATAAAATAGAAATAATACAAAGAAATAAAGGAAAATAATAAAACAAAAATAAAAACAATGATAATGAATTAATACAAAGAGTAGTAAGAATAGCAAATAAAAGAAAAATAAAGAAATAAAAGAAAAGGTGAAGACAAAGATGCTGCTTGCCTAGGGCAAGCATACATACACTGCTATGATATTATGTTGCCAGTCTCCAGGCGGCTGAGGTGGCAAGAAAGTGCCCACCGGAAAGAAGAGGCTGACTCAGATTCTCTTATAACTTCAAGTAAAGAGTTCCAAAGCGAGGAAGCTGCGTAGACAAAAAAGTCCTGATAAGATAAAGTTCTGCAGATTGATACTGCAAAATCCAGAAGGAAGACTCGGAATGTATAAAGTCTCAAGCAGAAGTTCAGCTAGGTACGATGAAGTACCTGATCTAAGAGTAGAATAGACCAGGCAGTCAAGTAATCTTTTCTGCCATCTAAGGACAACCAGTCTAGTTTATTATAAAATAAACGTGGTCGTCCCTGCGCAAGTTAAAGATAAAACACATACACATGGATTCATCATCCGATTTATCCGCAGTCTCTGCTGGCAAGTGAGTAAAAACCGCTCAGCAATAGTCAAAGATCAGAAAAATCGAAGAGGACACAAGCCGAACGCGCAGCGAAATCGAGAGGTTGTGTCTATGACTTCAACGCCACAAGACCTCACTCATTCTGTGGGAAAGCCTCCTGACGTGCTCGAAGTCAGAGTGCTTCTAAAAGTAACGCCGTTCATAATTTGATTTGAAAGTACGATAAGAGTACCGTTAAGAGTCAATTCGATATCATTGTTCGCCTGGATGTCATTGACAAACCAGGCGCTGCCAAGCAGGATGGCTTTTGTTTTGTTGGCATTCAAAGTCAGGAGATTGCACGATGCCCACAGCGCGACAGCCAAGATATTCTCCCTGATCAAAGTTAAGGTCCTCTCCAGATCGACGGGGGGGGAAATGCAGGTCAATTTACAGGTCATTGGCATAGAGGACATGATTGCATGAGCGAATGCCTTAAATCATCTATGAAAATAGCGAACAGTAAAGGATCAAGCACTCAGCCCTGCGGCATTCCAGCTGAGATGGGCGTTCAGCTAAAGAGGCCATCAGGAACTCAAACAATTTGGGACCGATTGGACAGGTAGGATCTTAACTATTCGCGGACAGGATTAAATATTCTGAAGTAGATGAGCTAGCGTATTAGCAAACTGTGATTGACCGAATCGAAAACCTTAGAGAAATCGAACAAGATAAGTAAAGTTATCATTCTGCGATTAATAGCCTGCCGCACATCGCAGAATTTAATTAAAGCGATTAGTGTGCTATTGCCGCGCCGAAAGATGGAGGTAGGAGGTAAGTTAATCATGCTATATACTATGCGGTCAAAAATTTTTGAAAGAAAACAGAAGGAAAATTGGACGGAAGTAAGAAGGAGACGAAATTCTTGATTTTGAGAATAAGGATAATATAGGATGTTTTCTAGATGGAGAGAAGGGAGGAGAAATTAAAGGAATGATTGAATAGGTCGAGGATAACAGAAAAAGTGATGGAAAGGCTGTCAAAGATTAAGCGACAACTTAAGTCATCAGGTCTCGATGAATTAGATACGCAACTCCTGAGCGCAAAACTTAAGGTTTCTGAAGTGATATGAAGGAAATAGAATGTCGTCAGGATCAAGGGGATGAGGAAAGGGAAGGGTTAAGTCTGGAAAAACATGCGGAGGAATAAGTGAAAAACAGAGGAGAAGGAGAGAGAGGGAAAGAGATACAACAAGAGGTAAAGAACTGATGCAGGTCATTTAGTGGAATGGAAAGAGGCTAACAAACCTTCGGCTTGGATAGGCCCAGAGACTGAAGTTCAGACTAGAGTCGTGAGGGCGAGGTAGTTGAGTTCAATTTCCGCATCAGAGAATTACTTTTAGATGCATTAAGTAGTTGATTTACCTCATTATGCAGAGTGCGGAAAGCGATTAGATTAGCGAGGAACGGGTGAGCACGGAACACAAGTCTAGCTGCATCTCTTTCGTATGAGACATTTAATGGCTTGATTTAGCCAAGGAGCAGGAGATCTTTTTCGGAAAGTACGAATCGGACCATAAAGATTACGTGTTGCTTGTAGGTAATAAGTGAAGAAGTTGTCTTTGTCATCGAGGTCGAGAGTATTTGTAACGACAATCACGACCACTGAGGGAGGTCAGGAACACGTCCCGATTGAAAAACGAATAGTTGCGAATCGAGATCAAACGAGGGGGGAGATGAAGATTTTGATAATCTAAAGACATCTCGATAAGAGAATGAAAAAATAGAAAAGCGACTGCTGCTGATATGATTAATGGTTGATCACTGACAAAACAGTGGTCGATGCGAGTGTGAGATGTTGCAATGTGATGCGTGTCTGAGAAGAATACTATAAACAAGTAATCACAGAAAACGCGTAGAGATGTAGCATCGAACGACTGAGTGTTAAGGTCTATATTAAGGACTCCTATGATTACTACTGAAGAGTATGGGGAGAGGAGTCGCTCAGAATCCACCTGAATCATCGCAAGATGGTTGGAGGCCACTTTAGGAGGTCGATAGACGATGTCTAGAAGAAGAGGCTGCCCCTCCCCCTCATTGGTGATATTCATCAGCAGAGTGTTAGAATATCGCCGCAAAGAAGTCGTTACTAATGCATGCATGGTGCAGAAGACCATCCCTTACTGCACGCCGCGCCTCGGCAAGAACTTGTCGCGCGGAGAGAAAGAGGGGGGAGGGGAGTGTGTGGGGAATGAGAGAGAGAGGAAGCGGTCATTAATGCTCCCTGAGATAGTATCCTCTCAGGCGCTTCAATATATATGGTATATAAATGTAGCTTGTATTATTTGTATACAATAATTAACTAAGGATACTTTCTTTTTTACAATCATCGTTTCATCCTTGTAGGCAAACAACAAGGTAATAATGATTCACTGTGTTACACTGTGTCTGACCTAGTGAGAAATGACAATGGAATCGACATCGAATCGATATCTTCAACGTTCAAGTCATCAAATTGACGTCGAATCGACATCGATTGTCATGTTTCTCACTAGGAGTTGTATCCTTGCTGAAAAGCATCCATTGATGTCCGACGCAGTCCGACATGATCAAACTTAAGATCGAATTGAGTTTCGCAGTATCGTTCTTTGTCTCTCTAAGGCTCGTTTCTACCAACTTTGGTTTTAACTACGATTTAATAAAACTTCGGTTAAGATTAACTGTTAGTTTAATATTGATTGGTTTCTACGAACATCTAGAATGTTTAGCTAAACTTATAACTTGTGCAACATAACTTTAGGAAACTTGGAATATTAAATACCGATTGGTTCAATGTTTGTTCTAATGGAACGTGACAGATGGCCGCAAACTTTAAAATTTATATTTTCTATTATTATCTCTGTAGTATTGTAAACAATATAATGAGTGAAGAAAAGAAATCCCAACGTAAACATGCTCAAAATTTCTCTGAAGCAGAGAAAATAATATTAATA
This sequence comes from Acromyrmex echinatior, assembly GCF_000204515.1. The sequence continues at coordinate 187,957 of NW_011626928.1, forward strand.
AGTTTAATACAGCAATATAAAGACGTTCTTGAAAATAAGAAATCTGATACGATAACCTCAAAAGATAAAGATAAATGTTGGAAAGTTATAGAACAATCATTTAATAGTAGGTCTTCTGGCAAATGTCGAAGGTCTGAAGTTTTGAGAAGTTGTTGGGAAAATTTGAAAAAGAAGACAAGAAAATTTTTTGCTGATTAAAGGATACAGCTGTATAAAACAGGTAAATATTTTTAAATTAATAATTTGCAAAAATATTTTAAAATATTTTAAAATAATGTGTATGCAATCCTATATTCTAATTTTTAAGTGGAGGATTTTATGAATCAAAATTGGATGTGCTTCTAGAATATGTACGAGAAATTATTAAACCTTCAGTTGATGGTATAACTAACAATTTTGACTGTGATAATATACACAACAGATAAAATATATTATTGAGTGGATGTCATCATAGAAAAAGATATAATAATATATCTATGTATGTATCAAATATGTACTTCTATTTTTTTTAGACAATATAAATTCGTGCAATAAGCTTTTTACAATTCAAATACAAATTTACATGAGGCAACAAATCACAAATACTATAATAGAATTGCTTGATGAAAGTGACAATGGAACAGAAAGCATGAAGATATATTAAATGTAAGTATTAAGGCATATTACATTAACTATTAAAGAATTATCTTGCAGAAGAAGCAGAAAGTTACTAAAAGCCTATAATAACTAATTGAACGATTTCAGTTTTTTAAATAGTACTTTATAATCCAAACACGCACGCAAGTGTAATAATATATTAAATGTATTAATTTATAGTTCTTGAAAAAGCAAAGTGCGGCTAGTATGGAAAAAGAGTCATCTAACATTAAATATACATACAGCAATGAACTATGATAAAGAAATATAAAAAATAAGAGCATAAAAAACCACAGCACAAGTTATAGTGATATTTAATTATTATTACATTAATTAAAACATTAAACGTTTCGGCCACAATCTGGCCATCTTCAGTAATTCAATAATATTCTTAAATTATCTTATTTTCGAAATACCAACAAAATAACAACACATAATGTTACGACAAAATTCTAATTGTGTAAAAGAAATACTTGAGATTCATCGTTTGGTTTTTTTGCTGTAAAACAGAATCTGGAAATTCTTGTTCTACACTTTTCTTGATATGACAACTGGCGTTGTAACATTACTGTATGAAGCATCTTTACATATAAAAGAACATGTTTTATTTAATTACAACTCTCGACTGTTGAATTTAATGTCAACTAGATGTAACTCTGCGTTTTAAGAATATTATTGAATTACTGAAGATGGCCAGATTATGACCGAAACGTTTAATGTTTTAATTAATGTAATAATAATTAAATATCACAAACTATAACTTGTGTTGTGGTTTTTTATGCTCTTATTTTTTATATGTTTTAATATTAGAACCACGTTAGTTTTCAAGATATATTATGATAAAGAAAATGATATTAATAAAAGTCAAAGTGATTTAGAGTTAAGCACAAATAACTTACATGTAAGTTGAATAAAATTTTATTTTCGTTTCACATATTTCTTTTTATTGTACGTAAATGTTATGTTGCAGTGCATGGATAACAAGAATTCAAACGAAAAGGGCAAAATGCAGAAATCAAAGAGATAGAATATTGATAAAATGTTCGCAATAGGAATACTAACGAGCAATAGAAATAGACCACTTCAAAAAAGAAAACTTTATGACAGTTTAGGTAATAATAAGGATCGTAAACAGTATAAGAGACAAGAGTCTATTTTCTTCGAAAATATCACAATATATTAGGGGATTCAAAAATTGAGCTTGTGCAATTTATAGTAGATTTAAAAACGAAAAGTGAAATTGAAATAAAAATATTAAAAACGCAATTTAGAGAAGAAGAGATTGGAAATACAAATATTGGAGAAAGAGTTAGAGTTAAAAGAAAACATGTTGTAAAGCAAGCAGCAAAAGTTACATTTTAATGTTTAATTTCTATTTTAAGTTTTTTCACATAAAAGACTGAGATTAATGCACTTCATATATCTACTTTATAACAATTTGAAATCATTAAAAAAGTATTTACTTAATTTTGTTTGCAGACTACAGTAGGATTTCAAAATATTAATTTATAATTTTTTCTATAAAATACAGAGTTTTTCTTAAAAACATGTTCTGCCAATATTTTCAAATATTTTAAGAAAAATAAGAAAAGAAATATATTCAACGTTATTCTAATAATTACATATTTTATTTTAAAAAATAAAATATTTCTGGAAAAATGTTCCTGTTTTTGTGTATTAAAATATTATGTTCTGTTAAACAATAAATGTTTAAAAATATTATATATGTTACTGTTATGTATAATATAATATTTAAAAATGAGAAGAATACAAACACAGCTGGTGGAAAAAAAATGAAAAATATGGATAAAATGTACTCTACTACATGCAGCCCCGTATATTGCCCAGTGAGCACTTTGTACAATTGGGAGTTGTGATCGTTTGAATAAACATTGTCTGGTGAATTATACATAAAAATATATTGTCTTCTTATTTATCTTTAATCCCATAGCCTTCCGATTCTTCCAATAAGAAATCTGAGATCTCTCTTATCCTATCTTTCAAAGATATTAAAATTCTTGTCCAACAATATATCAGATTTTCTTGTTTATTTTATTTATATAAACACAACAAAATGTATATTTGTTAAATATATATTTTATAACAAACTAAATTATATAATGTAGTTCGTAGCTTTTTATTTAATTCTCTTCTTTCGCATACGTACACATAAATATACACATACGAACATTTATCTATTAATCTCATTATTTATTTAGAATTTTATTTCCAATATCTTTCCGGAAATTACAAATTTGGCATTTGATTATAATAAGCTGAAAAAATAAATATATTTCTTATATATAACATTGAATAATTTATATATGTGGCGACATGATAGGCATTATTCTGTATAAATGGTACCGCATCCCTAGTGCTAGAATTGGAAACCTTCTTTTCCAGATTCCGAACAAACATTCTATTTTATTTCGTGTATGAATATGCGACTCGTTGTAAAGTTGTTCTACAGCAATTTGCCGATTCAGCAACAGAGTTACAAGATGCTTTGAAGGATAAGCAGAGTCTCTTAATAAACCATTGCTGTATGCTCCATTTTCAAAGTTTGCTCGCAAGCGACTATTATTAAAAATAGTGCTATCGTGTACTGATCCTTGCCAACGAGCAACTACATTCATTATCTCTAAATTGCTATTACATACTGTTTGAATATTTAAAGAAAAATAACCTTTTCTGTTGCGGAATAGTTCAGCATTTTTCTCACCTACAATAAAATATAAATATAATTAATAATAACTTACCAAATCTCTTGATAATAACTTACCAAAAGATTGGACACATACATGTGTACAATCTATACAGACAATGACCCTTGGAAAGCGAACAATATTATAAAAATCTAATTGTTCTTTTCTTATTTCTTATTCGGTTAGGAACTTGATATAATGGGCCTGGCAATAGCTGTACTGACTCTATGAATTACATAATGCGCGGATGTTGTGCTTATATCAGAAAAATCACCCATTATTATAAAGAATGATCCAGTAGCATACATGCGAAGTGTTAATAATAATTGTTCTACAGGAGATATGGCATTATTCCTAAAAAAATATTGTGTATTCTCGTTTTCTTAACATTTTTGCTTGACAATTTAGTTACTATAATACATGGGCTGAAAAGTCCCGGGATTTTTCAATAGGTGGTGCCACTAGAAAATGAACATGATTCATTTCGAGAGATTCATCTGTCACTAGTTTATGTACGTTCTTGAAAGCGATAGTCAAATTGAACCAATTACGATTCGAATTGGTTGCTCACCCACCGTATTCTCCAGACTTGGCCCCCAGCAACTATTATCTGTTGCCAAACTTCAAGCGGTGGCTTCAGGGAAA
>NW_011626928.1:216768-230010 GCF_000204515.1 Acromyrmex echinatior
GAGGAGATCGGCTTCTTTGTTGATCCACTCTTCGATTTCTGAGAAGGAAACATCAAAGAGGTTGAGGGGAAGGCCGGCCAAGAACCCTACTCATGCAGGGATGTTCATAGCCGTGGCCAGGGCCAAGAGGGATAAAAAAACGCGAGGGAAATCCGCCCAGAGGGAGGGCCCCTCTGAAGAGCGGAGGATCCCCCGCTCCCGTGAGGCCAACAGAGGAGCAGCTCCGGCACCTCTTTTACAGGTCGCCATTGCAGGGGAAAAAACAACTGAACCCCCTGTCGGAAACGGTGCATCTGCTGGCAAATCCTCTAAGAAGAGGGGGAAGGTAGGTGGGGGGATGACGACTATCGGATCCGGGGCGTCCTCGAACGGCTCCTCCCCGTCTCCAGCAAATGGGACTGTCTTCCGCTGCCTAGGAAAGGGCTAAGAGAGAGGGCAGCCTAAGAGATTTACGTTTTTAATTTTATGACATAGTTTTATTTTATTTTTAACTATTTATACAGTTTGTCAATTTATGTTTTATGCTCGTAGCCCTTTTTCCTTTTTACTTATTTTGATTATTGAGCCTTATTACTTTTATAATTTGAGAAAAATGTTTTATACAAAAAGTTGTAGGGTTAAAAATGATCTATTGACTAATCTTATCAATTTGATCTTGTATGGCGCCACCAAGGTCAAGTCAAGGTCAAATCGATTTTTTTAAACGAAATACTCTATTTCTGATTTTAGAATCTAATAGCTGAGGTCAAGAGATATTTTTCCAAATCATTATAATAAAGCCTCTTTTAATCAGTAATTTTCAAGTAATGAGAGTTGAAATGCGACGGAATCGTCGCAGCATTAACATTACCTAAACTATACTACTCGTGTCCCTTTTAATGATGCGAGGATGGTGGGGGGGATAGGAGGTCTCCAAGCAACAAGACTTTTCAATCAATTTTTTAGAAATATAGACAATAGTATATCCAAATCAACTGTCATTCGTTTAAGATGTCATTCAGGGCTGTTTCCGCAGTGAGAGACCTGTACGCGCAGATAAGCTAAAGAGCAAGCTTCTTCTGTACCATGTACAAAGTCTGTCTGGCCTTTGCATTCCGCTCCACACGGGAGCGCCGTACATGATACAGGACATGACGGCGCCTGCGTACATTTTACGTACCGAGTCATCATTTAGATTGAACATTGGCCGTCCGCCATTTGGCCCATTCTATGCGATGCGAAATGCTCGCTGAAGCACCATCGAGCATCAAGGATGTGCCCCATTTGATCATGGGGGTCACTCTGACGCGAACCGTCCCTATTAGAATCCAGGAAAGAAAATCCAGGAAGAAAATCCAGGAAGCTTCCCGCAACTTCCCGTTATGGAAAAACATACATTCTGTTTTTCGGGGAGACATCTCCAGTCCTAGGTTTATCACCGAGCCCACGCTCGTACGACACGCGTTGCTCACCGCGTTCCCCCAGTCCCGCCCCCTCCCCCCGCCGCGAGCACTAGTATGTCATTCGTGTAATACATAATCCTGGCTCCCAGCGGGAAGGCGGTGCGAAGGACGAAGCTAAGTCTTAGATTAAGGGCCCCAAGATTCCTGAGGGGCCCTCGCAATTACTATTGTTCTTATCCGTAAATTCTAATTTCCTCTCCTGAAAGTAATCTTCAATCACGGCCAGGTAAGTACATCCTTTCAGATTTACGTGTGATACTTGCAGAAAACTTAACTCACACTGCTCCCATGGGCCTGGGATTGGAAAACGTCCAATTGACGCATCACGGCTATGCTGAGACTTCCAGTGCGCTTGCGGGATATAGGTCCCAACAAGCAACTCAGCAACTCTGGTTGGAGACAATCCTTTTGAAGAGTTTGTCCGCCTCGTCCAGCAAGCAGATTGAATGATAGTCCGCCGGAGAGTCCGCAGATCTGCCTTCCTTCTTCAGGACGAGTCTGCCACTCTTCTATGATCGAGGGAACTGGCCGCATCTGAGGCACTCCGTGTAGAGATGCCTTAGATGAGATGCCCCCCAACGCATCAGCGACCCATGTTCAGGCCCTACCGGAGCCCGGCGCCCTGATGGGGGAGTAGATGGCTCTTTAGCCTCTGGAAGGCCATTTCCTCCCCTGTGATCCCCAGGTCGTCCCCCCACTCGAATGTGGCATACACCGGAATGTCCGCGCTCTGGATTACGGGGAAGAGCTCCGCCACCAGTTCACCCACGAGCCAGGGGTCAAGGGTTTCCACAATAGGAGAACCGCCCGCGCGAAGTCTTTTCAGGACTATTCTATACGGTCTCCCCCACGGGTCCCTGTTCAGGGAGGAGATAAGTTCCTTTCAGGAGCCTTGGCCACCTAGATCAAGCATCATAGCTCCCTGAGTGCTCGAAGGTTAGCACGGTAATATTCGATCGCTTTCTCTGTATCCCTCCACGTCCTGGCCTGGAGGTAGGTGCGTCTGGCCCGGAGGATCGCTTCAAAGCTGCGTTCTCTTCCAATCACCAATATACACTCTGCGGGCGACGGCGAGGCATTGACGCGTCGCACACCCTCCACATGACGTCTACAGTCTCTTCGCTTCGCTATCTACCATTTTGCTTTCATCTCTCTGTCCTAATGGAAAAAGCCTCATTCGCTTCTACGTGGGTAGTGAAAGTATCCACGTTGAGCTTGGCGAGTGCCCACCTCTTCGGTATGGGTCCCCTGATGCGAAGATCGGGCTCAGCCTCGCCATCCTATTCAAGGTGGAAGGTGATGTATCTGTGATCAGAGAGAGTTTCCGCACCACACATCATCTCCCAGTCTCGGATTCTCCGGGATAATGCCGGGGAGGCTCGTGTGAGATCAATTATCGAGCCTCTTCCTCCCGGCAAATCTTGAAAGTGTTCTGTTCACCTATATTGGTGAGGTAAAGCCCGTCGGCTCACTCCTCCACCAGCCTTCTCCTGGCACTCATCCGCAGGAAATTTCAACGCCGCGACCAGTGTTGAAATCCCCCGCGATCAACACCGTCGCCGAACGCTACACTTGGACAACGTTGGCGACAGCGTCCAGCGCAACCTCACAGTCTGCCAGGTTCCAGTTTGGTGGCAGATAGCAGACCACCGCGCAGATGGACCCTCGCTTTATAGCCACAAAGGCTTTTTCCTCGAAAATCTTCTGACATGGAGGTTGCGACGTGTGTGTGTGTGTGTGTGTGTTTACCGCCCCTCATCCCTCAGACGATCGTGATGGAGCCGCACCCATTGGTCGCCCAATTTGGGTGACCTTTGGGCATGCGATACGGCTCCGCCACGATTCCCAACTCTAGGCGGCGTTCCGCGAGAGAATGCAGGAACAAATCCTTCGCCCCGCGGCCGTGATCTAGGTTCGCCTGGAAGATGCCAAGCACAATTTACTTCCTGACTTTTGACGCCTTTTCTGCAGCGACCTCCATCATATCTACTTCCCGGAACGTGGGGATATTCTCCCCTCTGGCTCCAGATTCGACGAAGAAGCTCACCCGAGAGGAGCCACTGGTCTGACCCGACTCCGGCTAAACAGCAGGACCTGCTTTCGGAGCGGTGGCTCACAGCATCCTTTTTCGGTAGGGAAGACAGCAGGCCTCCGCCGTGCAAACATGGGCAGCGTGGCCCGGAATGCTGCAGCGATAATAACTACCGCTGCGGTCAACTTCGCTAAGGTACGCTTCTTTCACATGTCCAATTCCCAAGCACTTTTTGTAGCACTGTAAGGACTTGGGAGAGAACCTCCACTCAGCATCGCGACCATCCAATCACCAGCCGATTTTCGGCGGCGATCTTCTTGGCCGTGACGACAAGGCAGCGCGGCCGTATCGAGCCATTCTAGGTCATCCTCACAATATCTACCTTGATTGCATGCAGCCCCCTACTTCAACTATTCTTGTAGCTACATCTTCGGGAGAGATGGAATCGTTTAAGTCCCGCACCCGAGTGTCCGCCATTTTCTGGGATCTCACAACGGTGACTTCATCCTGACCCTGAAGGGTTTCCCTAATTCTTGCGGCCAGAAGGTCAGCCTTGGCAGGTCCATCCGGGATCTCCAAGACCAGCGATCCGGTCACATTACGTTTGGTGCGAGAGTCGCTGATCTCCCCCAAAGCTATCCTCTCCCTTGCCATATACGTCTCGGCCTAAATGCTAGAAGGGCACGTAATCGCCACGGCAGTTGCCCTGGGAGACCACAGCTTCGAGGGGCTTTTCTTATCCGTCGTCGCCGCGCCGCTGATCTGATAGGGGAATTCGCCTTCCCTTCTATGCTGTCCTGACGCTGATGGTTGTTGTTATTCGATGGTTGCCGTCCTAGTGGATTGCCGCGCTTCATACTCCTTGGTGTTCCCGATGTCCTGGCTAGTGCTGCCTTTTTCGCTGCCCTATGCTCCTTCTTCGAGACAATCATTGTCCATGTCTTTGGAGGGAAAGGCAGTATTTCCTCCTCCTTGTGCATGGTCAGGTCTTAACAACTCCTAAGTCGCCTCCAGCTCTATCCTGAATCCTTGACGAAGATGACTCGGCCATCCCTGATCATATCGCTGGTGGATGGGTAGCTCAGACCGTGGACACGGATCAACACGGCGGACAGGAGTTCTTCCATTGTCGCCTTCACTGCATTCGCCATGGTGATATTACTTGGCCCGCTCGAAATGCGCCGCCAGTGTCCTCCTGCCGTTGGCGGCCTCCCTCCAGAAGGATAGAGACTCCCTGGATGAGCGGTCTCCATACCAGGGGAATTGGACTCCTCCTTATGTCCTTCGGTATAAAGGGGAGTTTTGTCGTTATTCCCTCCGTGACAGTCACTTGAGCATCAGCTAAAGAGGGGACCTGGTGAATCTTGCCCTGTTTTTGAGTGTTCTGATTGTTGATCTCTACCGAATTTTTTCCTCTGGATGAGTGCTGCTGATGTTTTTGTCGCACTCTGAGGGTTTTAGCCGTTTTAATTTCCTTCAGAGTGTTTAGTTATCACTTGCAATTGATCCCTCAGAGTGTTTAGTTATCACTTGCAATTGACCCCTCAAGTAGCTGGTTTCTCTTTGCAGCTTCGAGATTTCCCTACGTTCCTCTAGTTAAGGGTCCTCTTTAGGTGGCGGCTGGGGGTCACCGTGTGCTCGTTTGTTTAGCACCGAGCAAGCCGGGTAGCGTTCCACAAATACTTCCTGAAGGTGCCTTTCAAATTGGAAGATTTTTCAGCCATCTTGCAGAAAGTACCCAATTCCTGGGTTATTGCCTTGGATATCTCGTGCGTAGATTGATTCTAGAAGCACTCGTTCGTCATCTTGACCGCATCTCTTAGGCTTCGTCTTCTTGCTAGAGGCTTGAATTGCAGGATTAAAGATCTCTACGTGCGTTGATCCTAAGTTGCTTGTCTTCTACCAAGTCGTCGCTGATCGATATGACATGGTCAACGCTCCTCTTCGTCGCGATAAGACGTCGTATCGCTGATGCCGTGAATGACGCTAGCGATGTTGACGATGCCGTCTTTGACATTGTACCGGTAAGGATCTGCGCCGGTATATGTCTCTCACAGTAACTAGGAAGAAAGTACCCTTTTTGTTTGTCATTCTAAGGTGATCTCATTTCACGTGGCGGCTCCGTCAACCAGGGTGTACTCTTACCTGTCCAAAAACATGACCTAGACGGAATCCCAAGTTCCCGCGGGGAGTTGATATATGACGTAGGCCAGAGTGTTACATCGCCTTCAAGCCCCCCCTCCTGCTCACCGTGGACGGGCAAGCCGCACGGCTTTCAAGGATCTCTCGCCTCCGACTACGCCGTGGCATCGCCGTGGGTGGCGCCACTCAAGGAATCCCACGGACGGGCCACGGAAGCGATATCTCTTTCGGACCCTAACTGCCGTAGCAACCAGTGCATCCGCCGAGGGGGGTCTCACGTCCCATGACGGACAACTATCCAACATACCTGCTTCGGATGCTACGAGTGTATTGGGTTACCACTTAATGCTCCCGGTCCCAACCTCGGAATACGTCCGAGCGGCTATGCGTTCCCACTTTCAGGAAGGGCGAGGATTCTGCCACAGAATATTTCCGCGCGGCTCCTTGACCTCCTCTACAAACAGAGTCCGTACCTCAGAGAATCAGTGCAATGAGTAAAGCTTGAGGACTCTTCCTTCCTGTGGTTGAAAGACCATCCCCTCCCCCCACGAGTGCGCACCGCGTTGACTCATCCACCTTCCCCCTCACGGACAGGAAGTAATGCTTCCCCTGACGGTGCCATACTATCGGGCGATTGAAGTCAGGACCGCTACCGGCAGATTGGGAATCTGTCCCAACAAGGACTCTTAGGAATCCCCCTTCTGAAAAGAGAGAAACCTCCTTGGAGTGCAAGACCAGGTGCACAGATTCCTCCTATTTAACGAAGGAATCTGTACAGGTTGCTCTTAGATCTCCCCTGAGTCGCAAATGCGACTCAAGAGGGAGCCCGTTCACGACAAGGTTAATCCATGAAGGGGAGGAGGGATATCTAAATGGGGATAAACCCTAAGCTGGGAGTGGATTTCCTGACCGCAGGACCTGAAGCCGGCTAGACCTGGCAACAACAGAATATCTTAATATATATATATACAGGATGGCATAAATATACAGCCCCATTCGTCCCGAGTAGGTAGAGTGGACTAAACTGAGTAGAAAAGTTCTCTATCATTTTGTAATGTTCGCAATAATTAATGAGATATTAACGTTTAAAGATAGCCGAATATGCACGTTCTCCCGACCAATTATTGCCGAAAATACGGCCCACCGAGCGCACACCCGCGCGCCGGTGGACCGTACCTTTGACAATAGTAAGTCGAGCGGACGCGCGTATTCGGCTATCTTTAAACGTTAATATCTCGTTAATTATTGCGAGCATTACAAAATGATAGAGGACTTTTCTAATTTAGTCCACTCTACCTGCTCGGGATGAGTGGGGCCGTATATTTATGTCACCCTGTATATATATATATATATATATATGAAGATATTATTGTCATTATCATATGTATTTGAATCAATAGCATTATGGTTAAGATTACCATGGTTATTAAGGTAGGATTATTATTATTATTATCATTATTAAAATTAACGTTACGATTATTAAGGTTATGAGAAAAATTGTTACGGGTATTAGATAATAAGATGCGTAGATAATTACAGATTAAGGTTAGCGGTATTTGAATTAGGATTATTATTATTGTTACATAAACTGAGTCGATCATGGGTGACAATATCCATTGTGTAATAAAGGAGATAAAAGGCGATCAAAGTTGTTTGATTTAGTAATAGGCAATATTACCCAGTAAACGAAGAACACCGAAAATTAGGTCATTAGAAAGCAAATATTAGAAACAGTGACACAGATCAACGCGAAATAATATGGGAAAGATGAGATTGTTAAGTTTCTGCATGAAGGTCCAACTTAACGTTCCGCAAATCTGGAAAATTGAACGTTATAATGGCGAGACAATGTTGCAGGCGCATGGTGATGCGTGAGAGAAAAATATAAAACGTTGAATTTCTCGGGATAATAGAACAGATAGATAATAGAACAGACTAACGTAGCAGGAATTTGTGATACCCGCTTAAAGGGCGAAAGTGTTTCGGACGGATAGAGGCAAGAAAAGGAAAAACAAAAACGTAGGGATTTTCAGATGGAAAATGCGGAACAACTTAAAGTTTTGTAAAGTTAAAATATATGATGCCATAGGGCCGAAATAGTATTTTAGAGAGAAAGCATAGTGATAGGAGGAAAAGCTAAACGTTAAGTGTTAGAACGAGGGATAAGGAACCTAACGCCCAGGTCTGGTGAAAAACATACTGGGTGTGCGGACTTGATCAAGCAGATGGCGTGCAAAGCATGAATGGCGTCCGAGCGAGTAATAGCTATACGAGAAAACTTGGAAATGGAAGAAACATTGATGAGTTAATATACTTACCTATCCACCTGGGAAAAAGCGAAAATCGATATTACGATGATAGGGTGCCACCATTAATATTTGAAAGCGAAAGGGTATGATGAGTAGAAATAGAATAGAATATCGATAGAGAATATTAGTTGCGATGCAATGTAATTACGCGAAGCGAGTTAAGCGGGACTCTGAGGGGAAGCCGATAGCGAAAGTAACATACGGCGACGGAGCAGAGTAAGGGAGTTCTCTTCCGGCCTCAGAATAGTTAACAAAAAATAGCAGAGGAAAGAGTTCTCTCCGGGCCTTATGGCAGAAAAAGAAGTTGTTAAAAGGTTGAGCGAAATTAGAGAGTATATTCTCCCGACGGTGAAACAAAAATAATAATAGGAGTATTTAGGAGTGTTCTCCTAACCGCCGAAACTAGGAGACGTACGTGACAGTCGTGAATAAGCGTATTACGTAAGCGAGTATCCAACTGATTGTAACTGTCGACGCAGTCGACTTTGTGTAGTGACTAAATGGTATTTAAATATAGAGTTGTTTTGTTACCCTCCGTGTGGTAATCCAATAATTATTGCGTGACCTATCCTTTGCGACTCCTCCAAAATAAACCGGTAACTCGTAAGAAGTACGTGCAAAAACCGTAATGGGATGTATAGGACAGCAAAACCTTCGTCTTTGGAGGTAAAAGGACATGGCGACGTGAAGAGAAAAAAGAAGGATCAAAATCCAAGCAACCAGATTGAAGATCTGGTCACAACCTAATCATAATGCATGGTTGGGTTAGGATTAGATAATAATATACCCATGGTTGGATTAGGGTTAGATTATTATATACCCGCGGATATATAAACTTAATCCTAATTTTGCAGCCGGAAACGGGGTTCCGATTACTAGTCTGGGGTTCACCACTGGTGACGTAGAAACGAGCTGAGGTAGCATGAACATTTAGCATTATCAATAGTAAAATAAAGAATAAAGTAACTGTTTAGCTTAAATATTATAAGCAGATATAGGATAAACAATTAAATTTAATAACTAGTTATATATAGTGTATGAAATTACTATTTTTGTTTTGAGTATTAGATTATAAGGCATTAAAATTAGGATTACACAAATAGGATTGAAATGTAGAAATAAAGAGAAGGAATATAGGGTGCAGAGATTCCACGAGGATACGCAGCAAGAATAGGGTATATATAAGACACACGACGCCACTCTCTCGGAACGATGGGCTGAGTAGCCCGCCATCTTAAATAGGGTGTCAGGTGCAGTAAATAAAAGATAGTATAGAGAAAAAACGTATTCTCGGAAAGTCGAACAAGCGTTGAAAGAAATCATCAAAAATTTGTAAGTCCGAAGAATGATGGAGATAGCTAACGTGGAGGGGTTATATTCCTCGTAGGGATAATAACTAGAATTCAGGGCGTGAAGTTAGAAGAATCTCAGAACCAATGGTTTTCTTAAAAAAATGTTTACTCACTAATAATACACAACTTGCTTGTTGGTTAATTTATCGTACGGTCAATGACTTTTATCGCGGCTCGAGTGTCTCGTTACCGAGTGTTATCGCATACGGCCGTTCCCACTTACAGAATGGTATTTTTTGATTATGACTAAACGTATGCGATGTATTGTATCTGCGTTTACTTGACTTTTCGCTTTCTCGGTCCAAGAAGCGGATATATATCTTGTTCTAAGGTGCTGAGCTGGTCAGTTTAATTGGGTGGTTTTGTCCTAGTTCCGTTGTCAAATGTGATTGGTGCTAACCCATCACATTTGGCAATCTCTTGCAATTATGCGACACCGTTTGGAATTCATGCGTGATTGTCGCAACTGTTCTACTAAAATGTGTCATTCATAATCGCGATTTAAGCGATTTTTTTGAATTGAATCAATATTTCGAAATTTGGATTAGTACATAATTAAATGCTATTTTAAATTAGCTAGTTGTAGTTGAGGCTGCAACAGTGGGCGGAAAACCGAAATCGAATCAGTTTTTTGTGCGTATGAAATTAAGAAAGTTAACGTTTCGAAAAATGGGCTTAATTCAAATCATCACCATGAAACAGTGTTTTGCATCCATAGGATGCGAATAATGGGAAACGTCGCCGTTAGGGTTCAGAGAAGGGGCAACCTTAAAACTTAATGAAGCCTGATTCCGGAGTCGCAACTGGGTGTACCCAAAATATTATTTTGGGAAAAAGGGGTAATACGGGGGCGGAAATTTCGGATCGAAGAGGTACTTTCAGTGAGGGATCACTTTAGAACATTAAATTGTGCGAGATCGGGCGAAATCAGTATCGAAGGGGCAGATCGTGATACTTGGGTGTAGATAGGAAAGCATGAAGGATGAGCAGCAACGGGAATACGAGATTGACAGGAAATACTACTGTGGGCAAAAAGTATCGATAATTTGTTTGTTTTTCAAAAATTCTTTATTTATTCATCCACATTCGTATCATCCCCCTCAAAGTAGTCCCCCCCGGTTGCAATGCAACTGTGCCAACGCTTTTTCCAATTTTCGAAACATGCCGCATAGTCGTCTGTAGGTATGGCCCGCAGCTCACTCGTCGTTTTTTCTTTTATCTCTTCAATCGTCTCGAAACGGTGTCCACGGAGTGGCCTTTTGAGTTTTGAGAACAGCCAGAAGTCAGATGGTGCTAAGTCAGGCGAATACGGTGGTTGTGGAATGATATGAGTTGAGTTTTTGGCGAAATGGTCACGAACTACGAGTGATGTGTGCGACGGCGCATTATCGTGGTGAAGGAGCCAAGAGTTGTCGGCCCACAATTCTGGTCTTTTTCGGCGCACGGCATCACGCAAACGACGCATAACACCCAAATAGTATTGGCTGTTGACGATTTTCGAGCACCAAATCTCGGATTTTTTGGACGTGAATCACATCAGTTGATGTGGATGGCCGTCCGGCACGTGGCTCGTCTTGAACGCTCTCTCGGCCCTCTTTAAACATTCTGTGCCATGCAAAAACTCTTGCTTGTGACAAAGCGCCATCACCGTACGCCTTCTGACACATTCTCAACGTTTCGGCTGCAGAAATTCCATTCCGGACACAAAATTTTATCGCACTTCGTTGTTCCATAATTTCAGACATTTCAAAAAACGACAAATCACTTTTTACGTGCTTACAAACAGACGCTTATCTCAAACACTAATGACTATTTTGACGTGTACCTTGGCGCAGCTGTCACTGACAGAATTGCCAACTTCAAAATAAATTCGGTTGTCCCTATCGGAAACCCCGGGAAATTTAAATTTGAAATTATCGATACTTTTTGCCCACAGTAGTATATAGTTAATCAACAAACTTATCTGGACCTTCCTAATGAAGAGAAAGAGCAAGCGGCGCAAATGGATGGACCAAATAATGAGTACCTGAAAGATAAAGAAAGGTACGAATAATAATCATAGGGACAGAGATGGAAACGCGAGCCTGCGATGATGATTAGCGCTGTAAGTGATGCGAGCGAAGCGAGCGCCATAAGTACCAACGCGCATGGCGAGCATTAGGGAGGAGGCAAGCGGGCAGAGTAGGGACATGTGGGCAATAAAACCGTGCGCGCAAGAGCTTTCTGGGAGTTGTCTCCCGACTGTCAAGCCGATGAGTTAAAATTGAATCAGTGAAGAGAGCTCTGTCGTTCACCGACGAGCAAATGGAATTAGGGAAAGGTTTTATTCTCTCGGCCGAAAAACAGCGGACAGTCCGAACAAGGGAGGAGTTGTCTCCCTACTGTCGAACCAAAGAATAGAGAAGAGTAGAGAAGTGAATGTGAGCTCTTGACAATTATATGAAAGAATTGCGTAATCTCGTATGGACGAATGACTATCGAAATAAATGTATATATGTAAATTTATTGATATTACAAGGAAATATAAAGTGTTGTGTTTAATTAAATTGTTTAGTAATCCTTTAACACTGCCTCTCTCAATTTGTTATCTCGGATAATTGGATCATTGCTAAAAAGCCACCGTCGTGAAGCGGACCAGCGAGAATGTTACTAGGGAGATTTTCGTCCTAAAAGATTAACGGGCGTGGCGACTGTGGAACAGAGAAAGAAGAACCAAAACTTGTGTAATAATGCGGAAATTTCATAACTTAACCTAACCATGGTACTTGGATATATAATAACTTAAATTGTGTTGCAATGAGATGTTATATTTAAAAATATTTTTTGTTAATAACTTTTTAACGAAAGACGGCTAAAACTTGTTAAAGATCACTCAGGATTATGACCTTGACAACATATGTCATTAGAGGGATCTCCTAATCTAAAGATTTACCATTTAATTTATTTATATAATTTTATTAATTTCTTTAAATATTTCCCATTAATAATCCTGATAACATTTTTTAAAAACGTATATTAACTATCTTTAACCTCTCTAATATCAATGTAAAAGATTTACTTAATTCTTCTTTATAATAACTACTGGTAATTCTTTTAATCTAAAATACTATTAGTTTTGAAACTTTCTTATAACACTGGTATATATTAACTAATGATCTAAACTTAACTATAGGAATAAACAATCTCTCATTATAAAATTTATTATATTATTAAAAGTAATATAAAAGGCTCTGTAGTAATAAGCAAAAGGTAGTATAAAAGAAGGGCAACGAGCCAATGACGCAAATAAAAAATTATAATTCAGATAAGAAAACTTAATACAAAAACAATTAAAATACAATAAAATGAAACAAACGTTTCAACTCCAATTGAGTCATTTTCAATGCCATCATACAATAATATAAATGTCGTTCTAAATTAAAAATTAATACATAATCTTACAATATTCTTAAAATTAACAAATAATTCTTTCCTCTTTCGGTGTAATACGCTGTGAGTCATTTTTATTAAGAATTAACAAAGTCATAAGAAAGTTCTGGAAAAGTAACCGTATACAAAAATAATTAATATTAATCATGTAAAAATTAAAAATATGATGATATACCTTAGTAAATCTGTTAAAAGTCCCATAATACACAACGAGAAAAAAATGTAAAATGTGGTCCATTTTGTGGTACAGTAAAATAGTCTTTTTAATTTAATAGGTTATTAAAGCAAATTCGCAAAAGTAACGAGCATCTGACTTAAACGATGTCACACAACGAAATGTCAAACAGAAAAACATTATCGATAAACGGAAAAAGGAAAAGTAGGAGGAAAAGGACAGAAGATGTTAGAAAGGAGAAAGTGAATGTATAATGTCAGAATACAAATCCGGCAAAGACTCCGTGTCATTTTGTCTATTAATCCCATGCTTCTGTTTTTTAATATGAACCATTTCTGATATCAACCTTTTGTTGTATGAA
>NW_011626928.1:259141-273080 GCF_000204515.1 Acromyrmex echinatior
ATTCCCATTGAGACGTTTTGAAATGGCTGATTGAGTCACTCCTAATGATCGTGTCAATTCTTTTTGATTTTGACAAGAGTCTTGATCACTTGATCAAGTAATGCCTTCAATTCTGCATCTTCGAAAACTTTCTCTCTTCCACCGCTATGCTGGTCTTCGACGTGAAAATCACCGTTCTTGAAGTGTTGAAACCACTTATGACACGTTATTTCACTAATAGCGGCTTCACCATAAATATTTGAAAGCATTCGATGAGCCTCAGCCGCAGATTTCTTCATATTGAAGCAGAAAATTAAAACCTCCCGCAAATGACAAGAATTTGGCTCGTAAACTGACATTTTCAATCGAGAATAACTTTATGATGCAGACACAAATCGACTAATGTTTCTATGGGATTATGTTGACAGATGTCCAAGTTTATTGTGTGACCTCTATGATCTATTTATTTCGATCACCACTAAACTTACCGCTAAAGCCATCTATACGAAAACCGAATGAGCAAAGTCATACACCTAATATATTATTAGTAATCTCGTTTTCGAAATTTTGTTCATTAACAGAATTTTAAATGCGAATGTGATAATTAGAGAGAAACTTTATACAAAATATTGATCGACACGAAGCATATTTGTCATAAACGCAATATCATTAAACATGTTTTTTTTATGTGAATCTTTTCGATTAAGTCGAATACCATACATGTCGAATCATTATTTTTCCTAGAATTTTTTATTTTAAGATACGCGAATAATTGCAATTATTATACGAAAATATATTATTTGACCTTATACAAATAATTAATTGAACTACTTATATCACAAAATTATATTAAGGAAAAAAAAGGGAAAACAGGATTTTCACGTGGGACTATCAGCGTACTGTTCGCGCATTTTATTTATTCAACCGCATCGATTAATTGAGTTTTACTAGTGCCGTAAAGAATCTACACGATAAATGCTCTCGTGTCATCGTATTTTCAAAAATCTCGAGTTGTCAATGCAACGTGTGATATTATTATCAAAATATCTCTCTTTCTCTATTTTCGTATATATTTTAAATATTAATCGGAAAAAGTGAAGTGTATTAGATATTATTATAATGCATACTTCTACGAAATATGCAACATTAAAATTTGTGAGTGTGAAAGTATTCACTCTCCAATATATATGTCTTTTAATTGAAGATGTTATGTTAAGTATGTTATTAAGAAATTAATTGTAGTACTTTTAATTACACTATAAAGTTAATTATTTAAAAAATATTGTACTGTTACTTTCATCTTATTCATTTTAAATAACGTACATATTGTTGCTCAATGGAAACCACGAGAAGGTCTCTTCTATCAAGAGAGAAATGTAAAAAATCGTTATTATATAAAAAATAAATACAAAATTCATAAATGTTAATATATTTACATTTACAATTATGTCAAAAATTAATATTAAAAATTAATTTTTTACATTTCGCTGGGTGTGCGTGCGTGCGTGCGTGCGTGCGTGCGTGCATGTGTTTAGTAGAATACTTATTGATTGAAAAATGTAAATAAATTGTTAACATTTCCCAATCAATATTGCATTAAAATTAAATTTAACAATTAAAAGGTAATATAACATTTTGAGAGTCTAAAAATCATAAGCAACTTTGGGAATATTTTTTATGAAACAATGGAAGAAATAATGAAAAGTTTGTCTTAAGACTTGTACAGCTCAATCCTTTAAGAACAAAATCGTATATTATCCTCTTTTTTTTTACAAAATTGTGAAGCTATTTTACTGACTGCTTTTTATCAAATCGGTGTTGCGGAGATCTGCTATTTGGTTCAACTTTGGCCATTTAGTTCAACTGAAAACAAAAAACAAAACATTTTTTTTACATAATATTTACTAAAGAAGTAACTTCGAGATATTCAGTTTTATATGAAAATGAAGAATGTTTAAAAAAAGTCCCAGTTTTAGTCACAAACTTTTTTTTTCAAATATTCATCATTTTCATAGAAATCAATATTTGGAAATATCCGTTAGCATTCCTTTAGTAAATAATAAATATGTAGAAAAAAAAAATTTGTTTTCTACCTATTCCAACCAAGTGACTCTCGCAACATCGATTTGACAATAAGGCAATTAGTAAAACGGCACCAATGAAAGAAAAATAATAATAAATATAAGATTTTTCTTTCCAAAGAATTATACTGCATATATATACTTGCATACTTTAAAACTAA
Organism: Acromyrmex echinatior; assembly: GCF_000204515.1. Next base: position 261,363 of record NW_011626928.1, read on the forward strand.
CTTTGTTTTATTTTCAATATTTTTCCAAAAAAAAGGACCGGAGCGTACACTAAAGATGAGGCAATCGATACAAACAGAGCTCCATCGATGACACTTTCACATTCTCAATTCGAAGCATGAGCACTCTCGCACTGTCACATCAAAAGTTGTCACGGAATCGGAGCTCCTCCTCCGATTCTCCTCACTTCACTGGCTCCTGAGGGTCACAGCGTGGTGTTTACGTTAGCTGTGCTTAAGAGAGATTCGCCAACGACGAAAGGAAGTCCGGAGTCGACGTTGACACCCGATGAGTTCGACGCCGCACTTGGACGATGGATCCAAGCAGTCCAAGCACTGCACTATGCGCACGAGATCAATGCCGCAAAAGCTCAGCGTTCAATTCCATCTTGCAGCCAGTTACGGGCCTTAAATCCCTTCATCGACGAACACGGAGTGCTGAGAGTCGGAAGTCGTCTGAAGCACGCAGTTCTATCTTCGGACGAACGGCATCCTATGATCATTCCGCCGCACTCACATCTCACACGCCTCTTCATATCGTCATGTCACCGTCGAACACTCTATGGAGAAGTGCAGTTGACTCTGGGCCTGTTGCGATTACGATATTGGATCTCTCGAGGGCGAGCTAAGGTAAACTATTAGGGTTGCATCGGTGCGTTATGTGTACCAGATGGAGAGGAGTTACGCCAATGAGTAACCTTTCTCAAGGACGCGTAAACTGCACGTCCATTCCTCGGAACCGGCATCGACTATGCCGGACTGATACTCATTCTCACGAATCGAGGACATGGACCGGTCTCACAAAGCCTTTATCGCAATTTTTTTGTGTCTGCTGTAAAGCGACGCATCTTGAGGTCGTTTCCGATTACACGACGGACGCATTCCTGGCCGCATTTCGTCGGTTCACATCCACGGAGAGGACTATGCTCGGATATCTACTCCGACTATGGCACGAACTTCATTGGCGCCGACCGAAAGATACGAGAGCTTCTTCGTGCATCTTCCGTCAACGGCAGCCGCATCGCTGCTGTCACAAAAGAAATCCGATGGCACTTCAACCCACCATCCGCACCCCACTTCGGAGACCTCTGGGAAGCAGCGATAAAGTTAACGAAGTACTATCTTCGAAGAGTAATCGGCGATACCACGCTCACCTACGAGGAGATGAGCTCTCTTATCTCAAATAGAAGCCTGCTTGAATTCTCAGTTCTTGCTGGCGTTATTCGACGATCCCGACGACCTCTCGTTCCAGGACATCTGCTTATCGGAGTCCCGTTGCTAGCCATTCCTGAACCGTCGCTCACAGAAAAGGCAACCAGCTCTCTCTCTCGTTAGCAGCATCTTCAAAAAATGCGTGATCACTTTTAGGAAAGGTGGTTGCGCGAGTATTTGCATTCCTTGATCTCATGCTCGAAGTGGTGCAAGGTAAGCATTGCTCCTCGGATTGACACATTGTGCCTCATAATTTCAAAGACATCACCACCAAGCAGATGGCCTCTAGCTCGTATCACAAAGTTGCACCCAGGAAAGGATGGTGTGATCTGGGTAGCAACAGTTCGTACATCATCTGAGCATCATCTGAGCTCATTCGACCTTTGGTAAAATTGGTGCTGCTGCTTGGACCCACTGCTTCGACCACTCCACATGTGGACTCGCAAGAGCAATAAAAACCGCGCAACATTGTATTAGACCGTGCGATCTAATTCATTGTACTCGCGTCAGTTTACGCGCGCGTAATCGCGATAATATTCGCGTTACTTTCATCTACTTTTCACAATTTTTGATGATACGAATACAATAAATTTTACATTTTCCTTTGTAATAATATATTTGACGCTTAATGCAACGTATTATATTATATTTTCTAGTTTTAGTTTTAAAAATATTCTGATTACGTTTTCAACTGTTATGTAATCAAAACTTTGTAATAAAAATTATCTGCGAATTCTTTTTAATTGATATCCTAGCTAGATCACATGACCGCGTCTGCGTCATTATATTTCTCAAATAATTCTTTATTATTTTTAATTTAAAAAAAAAAGCCGTCTCCGGTCATATGTAAGCACAGGCTTCCGCGACACCGTGCGCTGCACGCGCAAGCATCATTAGTCTGCGCCGCGATCTCAAATAATTAATCGAACTCGTGACATCTGCACGCTTACTGAACGTGAGTATTAATTTCGTTACTGCTTGACAAGGCGGATGGGATGTTCGAGATTAGCATCCGTAAAGCCGATTTTGCGGAATTAGTGTATGTGTGGCATGGTTTGGAAGCATCTAGAAACGCTATATCATTTAAAATTGTTCTAGAAGCTTCCAAATGAACTTGACAATCAGCTTTCTTTTTTGTTGAAGTTTCAAGAGAGTAATCAAAGCCGCATGTTGTACATACACAAAAAACCAATTGTTAAAAACGGCAATTACAGTTCTGATCGATTACAGCGCATGCGCGCTCGCGCGAAATGCGCGTAATTCGCTAATATTCCAATCATAATCGCTGATTTTGTGCCGCTTGGCCATCCTCATTAAAAATTGTCAATCGCTGCTCGAATCATGAGGTCATCTCAAAATTCATAATTTTGGAGGAGAATCTCATAGGCGATTGACGAAAGGAGCCTTTGATTGATCAAATCGATAAAAGACTGAATTGAGTAGTGATCATCTTTTTCTTTTTTAGTCGCAATTAACGCTCCGCAATTTAGATCAATCGCCTTTGAGACGCTCCGCCAAAAGAAAACCGCCGTGTTCGATTCGTGATAGAAATTCGAAAGAATGTTCGTCTGTAAAAAGGAAAGGTTGATTTCCATCCGCGTTTATTTGTACTGTTAAATTCATCATTTTAAATTTGTTACACGTTTTTGCGAAATTATCAACTCTATAAATTGTTGAAAATAAAATTGTGATCTGTTATGTGAACATTCGCATTGGTTGAATTTTCGCTTGAAACGTCTTCCCGCTCAAACTTTCTCTCTCTCTCTCTCTCTTTCCTCTCTCTCTCTCTCTTTCTCTTTCTTGCTCTCGAACATTATTAGTGAGTACACATTTTTAAGAAAACCATTGATTCTGATTCTTCTAACTTCACGCCCTGAATCCTCGTTATTATTCCTACGAAGGATATAACAGAGGGCTATATGATTATTACAATTAAAACTTGTATGTTATCTAGAATGTCCTCATGCCCACATGTTTCTTGATATACGCCTGATGCCAAGAGCCGAGAAGCCGAAAATATATTTCGATCGCTCGACTGGCTCAACACTTGTTTGAGTGAAACAGCAAGGTCTCTCTTGTTCTGTGCGCGCTGACAAGACAGGAAATAAAAACGTAGTATAAAAAGGACAAAGCGATATAATCGACACGCTTCTAATTAACTAAGTCACACGGGCTCATACTTGTGTTGCTATTGGTTGCGCCAGTCCGCCAATCGGTAGAGCTGATCGCGTGATGCAAGCAGCTCGGAATTTGCATCACTTCCGACACCGTTGAGTGGATCTTGCAGATACAGAACGTTCACGTCCCTCTTATCACTTATGAGCCGTAGACGATGGACCTGTCCATTTTTGATGCCGTATACATTGCTCAACACCGCGTTCAAATGTTCGAATCTGGAAATGTCTTTTAAAGTCATTGGAAACTCGATACCCACGAGATTTAACACGGTCATGTAATGTGGATATGATGAATTACGATTCGCATGTTTTTCTGCGAGGTACAGAATGGCGCTCACCGACCACGCGAAGCACGCATTGTCGCTTGTACATACACTGATCATCGCTCATTTCGTCGCTATTTCCCGTTGCACTTCGGTTGGCATCCCGTGCGCATGGGATTTAGTTTGTTCACGTTAACAGCCAAGTTAAGAATTCGCGACAGCGCCCACTCGCTGTCGCGTTCCTGGAACTCTTCGAGCGACGCCAACATGGGCTCGACGACATGCCGGTCGTATCACTCGCGTATATCGATGCATCGATATACGCGATCACGCTGTTCTTTGTAATTATGTTCTTATTAGCACGTTTATTGTTCGTCTAAAACTTGCCATTGAATGCGATGTTCACTTTCACACCGTGTCTTGCACATGCTCGAACATCTTTTAAAGCCAGCATCTTCCGCCGCGGCTCGATGTAGTCCGCGTACAACCGCACTAATCAGAACTCGATTCTCGAATGCGGCGTTAATTTCTTGCTAGGTAAGAGATTTTTCGTTGCCACTCGCGTACTCACCACCAACATGCACAAACTGTCGCTTCAATTACGACTTTGTACCTGCGAGTCGCGCGATTCTCGCCGTCGTGAATTGTCTAAATCCAATGACGAGGCGCAGACACTTGGCACAACACAGTTCTTCGAGCCGCTCGATGCACGTTCAACGATGCTTATCGCATCGTTGCAACTATGCGAAACACTCCACCAGAATAGCGACTTGGCCGCACTGCTCTAGCAGTTCACGTTCCATTCGCTCGTGGTTTTCCATGTTTTTTCAAAGTCTTTAGATCACACTCTTACATGGAGCACTTGCACGTGACTCGTTCACACACATTGCAACATCGCTTTACATCTAGAATGTCATAATGTTTTATCACTTTGATATTGTGTTTCTCTGAGAACTGGAAGGTGTGCTACGTGTCCACTTCAGCGGAGGTACTAGCTGAAGCGGAGGTACTAGTTATTGTTCTCGTTCGTCAATGACAGTATGAGAGACGCGCTTCCGCAATGCCGACAGTGTTCTTGGCGGCATGTGTGGGGACTGCTCCCGTAAGCCTATCGGCGGCAGCGTCCTCCAGTTCGCTTCGCTAGTTTGTGTCTCTGCTATCGCCTTTTGTGATGTTGTCGGCAGGCGGCGTTGGCGATAGCGGCGACACCTCCGACGGTACCTTCATCAGCGTCGGTGAAGCCTTGTACTGGCGTCGGCTGTCCCACACTAATTCTTCCAAAGGGCGTGTCCACAGCAGGCGTCTCGGTGAGATGTCCAGCGGATGGAGTATTCACGTCCCTGGCGCTAGTAGGCGTGGTCCTGCGATGTCCGTTCGCGCTGGTGGCTGCCGATCGAGCTAGGTGGCGTTGACTTTAGCGGCTCCACTGCTGTTGGCACCTCCTCTACTGCTGCTGCTCTCGGAGTTGCCGAGGCTGGATTGCTGCCTTTTTCGGTGGCTGTTCCTCTACTCGCCTTGCTGATGGACACCTTGACCTGGTCTGTTACCGGAGCTTGGCGTGATTAAGGCTCATATAGTTCTCCTCTCGGATGGACCGTGAGCCATGCGGTGTCACTCCTCGATTCCGTGGGTCTTATACGGCTCGCCGGGTTTTTCTCGCGTACGGATCCGCGATTGTTGTGCCAGCCCTCTGGGACTGTGTTGCGGTACTTGCGGTTCGCGTCTCGCGAGCGCTTGTTGTGTGTAGGCGTTGTGTTGGCGTTTGTAACCGCCCAAATACTATCAATAAACTTTGTATGTCCCACTGTTAAAACAATAATTTTTGTGCCATTTAAAATCACTCGAGGTTCTAATCTACAGTGATTTTCGACGATGTATTGGAGAATGAACTGTGCATCGGAAGCTTTCGCGTTGTGCGCTATACAGACAATTCGGGTAAAATTTTTCGTGGGGCGTGTTAAGAATTCGATATATTTTTTTACGGGATCGTGACGAAAAATAAATTCATGTTCTGCACCAACGACAAAGTTGCAATAAATCTAATACTCTTCCGCGTACGAATCGCAAATTCGTTGAACGACGCAGAGTGTTGGGACGTGAATTGTTATGTCAGTACCATTAAGCGAATCTTGTCGCATCTCAAAATCACGAATGCGGTTCGTCCCTTCTTATTCTTGTTCGCATCGTTATTTTGATCACTTTCTCTCGCGATTACGGAAGAATCTCCGTCGGCTTCGTCAACAGAGGATCTACTTTCACGAGAGAGAGGTTGCATATAACACAAATGGTTTACGGCGGAAATTTACTGCAAATTTTGCAAAAGGAAACACCACATTCGTGTTTATTCGTTGAATTTATTATACGTCCGCAACTCTCGCAAAATTTAATCACTCTATTGCAAACACTCCGTGCCGTTTTCCCGTTGTAGGATTTTATCGCGCGATGATGTTCGGAACATGCCTTCCCGAAGAACGAACATTTACACATCTCTCACCTGACGGTACTTACATCCTGCTGTTCGCAGGATGGCATGTTGTTGCAACACGAACATTTATTCGACCAGCGATGTCCCCTCTACTCGCGATAACCGAGAGCAGAGTATTACACGGAATGCAATATTTCCCCCTATTTCTCACGGCTGCTTTTAAATTTAAAATTGGCCTATAGTAACGTTCACCCTCGTAATGCATAATATATATCGATAAGAGGGCTCACGTTCTAGCGTGGTAAGTACATCAGCCCCGTCAATTAAGACCTATATTCTTTACCACGTCCGAAATTATTAAAATCGTAAATTATAATCGCGACATTAGATGTGGCGAGAAAACGTTAAAAATATTCGATTTCCCGAATCCTATAACCCTCCGGCGGTGTAACACCAACTCTTCGTGTCAAATCTTGCGCAAAATTACGTTGCAAAATCGAATTTTCGTGTCTTATCGCTTCCTACCGACGATGAAGTTCCCCCACTCGTAAAATTCCGCACTCATGGTAAATTTGAACTCATGGCATATAAGAGAGCGGGAGAAGCATAAATTATCGGAATTGAAGATTGTTAATCGATTGAACGTTTCCTAACGTCTTCTCGCATAAGTTTATTCGCAGCATGTCCATTACCTCTCGGTGCCGTGACATTGAAAACGCGTTGAAATTTTGCGCAATATCGAGACCATCGGCACTTTGTGCTATCGAACTTACAAGACGCCAAATGTTTTCGTGAGTTAAGTCGCATGCCGAACGAAACAATAATCCCGCCGGACTATGTGTTATACCTGCCGAATCAAATGAAAATCCGATGTAATCATCTGAAGAATATTCGTTCGGAAGAATATAACGCGTAAATATGAATTTCGCGGGACGTGTTTTCAAGGTAATCGTGAATATCGATACCTTGTGTTAACGGACGCAAACAAAACATTGCCTCTCTCCTTAACAGCGTAAAATTTTCAATCTGATGCGAATTTTTTCCAATTAAAAGTAAAATCCCCGACCTCATTTTCTTGATTTTTCTGAGCGGATGCTTTTCTCCTCTTTCTCAGGGGTACCTTCTTCCTCCTCCTCAGAGACGCTTTCCTCCTTCGTCGTGTTTTCCACGAGTGATTCCTTTTTCTCTCTCTCTCTGCTGACGCTTCCTCTCCTTCTCTCTCTCTACTAACGCTTCTTCTTGAGACAGGGAGACTCGTCCACTTCCACGTTGTGGCTCGTCGACAATATGCGTTTCTATATAAAACACAAAAAACGATCGATAAATTTTCATTTCATGAAAGAATATGGCAAAATTTCTTCGAATGTATTATCCTTGTATTTAATTTAATAGGTGTCCCGATTTTGCATCTCTTCTTCCTGATCTTGCTCTTCTATATGTTCTTCTTTTCCCTCTTAAATTTCCTCCTCCTACTCCTTCCTTCCCTTTCTTCCCTCCCTCGTTCTTTCTCTTGTTTTTCTCCCGGAAGGATGAAAGAATACATATGATCATATTCTAGTAAAAGCAATATCATAGTTTTTATCTTAAATTATTCCTTTCAGTTAAAATATATTTTTAATATATTTTTTCTTTCATGAACTTACCAGGTGAAAACGCACGATATTCAGAATCGGGAGAAACTTTATTTTCTTCCGTATCTGAAAATATTATATTAATATTTTACGCTATTCGAAAGTGTTGAGAAATTGTTAGAATTTATTTATCTTTTAGATATCAGCTCACCTGATGAAAGCTCAGTGATCGGAATTTCCGACTTCATCTTCTCTTCTTCTTTTTCTTCTAATTTCTGCGTTAAAACAATTCGTGCCCTTCCTAAAAAAAGAAAGAACACAATATTAAAATGTGAGGAAATTGTAAAAAATTCATTTTTAAGTATTAGAATTTTTTAATTTCGGTGTACTTACACAACAGTCCTGCCTGGTTCTTCCTCCGTGCGACGTTTCCGCGATTGTGGAAGTGGATTTCCGCGATTGTGTGAACCACCGCCATATTTCTTTCCCGAATATTGCCTATGACAATTTTTTTTTAGAAATTATTAATTATTTCAAACTAAATATAATTAAATTATTCGTATACGATAACGTCAAAATATTGGAATATCGAGGAAATAAAAGTGAAATATTTACCTTCGAATAGATGTGATAGAAGATTCGCGATATGTCCTCACATCTTCTTCCTCATGTCCAAACAATTGTCGCATTTCTATCGTTTTTCGGGCTAATTGGAGAATATACACGTCCTTAGTAAAATATTATACTTTAACTCGTACAATATTCCCAATATTGCGTCCGAAAATTCACACGTGAATCCGGCGAAAAGTAAGTAATTGCTCTCTGAATCATCGTTCAAACCGGTTAAAAATTTCTCTGCGATTATTTGCGGATCAAGCATCGAAGCAAGCTCTATGATTCTGCGAATAATTTCCTTTTCAAAACCCATTTCACAGAACTTCGTATACAACTTTACACAACTTTTGCACAGCACTCATGCGACAGAGGCTTTCACAAAGTGAAGCTCAAAAATTATTTTTTCCTAATACGAAACTCCTATTTATATATAAAAAATTCTGTCCTTTCCTAAAAGTGAGATAGAAAAAAGCTTCGAGAAAATTCGAGAAAAATTTAACCCTTATTATATGCGCTAGAATGCATTCAGAGGAGATCGTAAAAATATTTCTTTATCCGTGACGCGAATGTTTCATTCCTTCTTTTCGACAAAACTTTTTGGTATCAAAGATTTATAATTCGTTACTTATCAGTTTAATAGTATAATTCTATATTTGTTACTTTGAAGAATATTTAAATAAATTAATTAATAATTCCTTCTTTTCAAATAAATTTTTTTGTGTCGAAGATTTATAATTTATTGTTCGTCAGTCGTGTTTTTTTCGAAATAATTTTGTTATTCAACTTCGAGAATTTCTTCTCTTTTAAAAAAAAATAGTGCGTCATAGCATTGTAAAAACGATTCTTCTAGAAATTATCTCTAGAATACTTTTAGATACTTCGAAAAATTACTTATTAAATTCTAGAGATCTTTTTTGTTATTTTTCAAAAAATATATAAGCACAAATTGCTTCGCAGAGTGATACGCTGCTTCATTCGAGTCTCGTCGTGCGAAGCGACTACTCGTGAGCAAACAAGTGCTGTGCTTCTTGATTTTCGTTCGACATTTTGGACTATTTGTGTCGTTCAATATTTCACAGAAGAGATATGGCCGAGCAAAAAGACGCTAACATTTCGGAGAAGTCAGCGTGGATCCAAGATTCTTTCAAGATTAATCAGTTTGCGCAACAACGAGGGCGTGAGAAAAAACGCTCCATTTCACATAATGTTATCATATGACAACGTATAGACTTAACAACTTTCATACGAAGATGGTTCATGTGAGGTTACAAAGAACAAACGAAGGAATCTTCAAGCCTCTTGTGAAATTAACTAGAAACAATGTGGATGGAATTTATTTCGACGCAGACTGCTGGTAACAGTTTGTAGACAACATGGGACTTATGAAGAAGTATTTAAGCGATAATAACAGAGCTGTGAAATCAAACTCCATTACCATAAGAAATATATCCCCATCAATTTTATCACATCTTACGGTGCAACATCAATATTGTTGGCATATAAAGAAGATGAAGAGGAATATCACTCTATGGGAAATAGCAGCAGAGATTTTTGAGAAAAAGAGAAAACATCGGATACAACACCACCAGCAAAGAAACGAAGAACCTACGCAGTGGTAATTGTAATGTAGGAAACTACCTTCTTCGCAAAGTGTTGTAAAATGTATAAACGTACATTTGAAACATTTAGAAACTCTGTCTGATAACGTCAACAAATGTGCACAATATTTAATTGAAGAAATTAAACTAAAATTGCCTGTAAATTATGTTAATCGCGAAGTAAGATTAATATTGAAAGACTAACATTAAAAGATAATTGCGACGAAATTGCACGTACTAATGTGCCTACACAAATTAATGATTTAATTTTTCTCGATTCGTGTTTTTACATAATATTTATTAGAATTAACTTCATTACATTATAACAAAATTTTTCATATATTAGGTGTTGGAATTAATTCGTAGCGTTTTTTAATGAAAGAATGTTATTTATTTCACATGAGCATTAAAAAATACATTAATGAAAGTACTTCCCATCACTTGTAAAACGCTACGAATTAATTCCAACACCTAATAATTCTTACGAACCGAGAATTGTAATTTGGATCTAATTATTCTAAAACTTTTTATTGTTTCACTCAATTGAATTATGTATTTTCTTACACAATGAAGAATTTATATAAATTTTTTTTATATTATAAATTCTTGTCTATTTTTTTACTCGTAACCTCACTTCCTTTTACAATAAACACTCTTCCTTCGATATTTCTGGCGCTCTTAGATGTAATGTACATATTAAAAAAGTATAGAAATAATTTTTTCGTTAGAGTAATCCCTGAATCAACACAAGAGACTACGCCGTGACACGAGGAACAAATATACTTCATTCCGGTTTTACCTCCCCTTTTCCAAGTAAAAGTAAAAGTCTCCTAGTCTCGAAAATTTTCGTAAAAGATCCCATCATAAATACTAAAAAAATAAAAAGAAGTATGAAAAGAAGAGCATAAAAAACCACCGGACAAGATATTGTTTGTGATATTTAATTATCATTACATTAATAAAACATTAGACGTTTCGGCCACAATCTGGCCATCTTCAGTAAATTCACAAAACGCAGAATTACATATAGCTTATATATATAGCTTAGAATTACATATACATTAAATTCAACCGTCGTATGATATAATTATATATAAACGTGTGTTCTATCGTCATGTGAAGGTACTTCAATGTTACACCGCCAATTGTCATATCACGAAATATGTAGAACAAGAATTTCCAGATTTTAATTTAACAAATTAACCTATCATTAATATCTTTTGATCAAAATGTATGAGAGGAGAATCGTTATCTGTTTTACAACAAAAAAAAATGATGAATCTCAAGTACATCCTTTACACAGATGGAAATTTGTCGTGACATTGTGTGTTATTATTTGTCATATAATATATTAGGTTGGTGCATATGAAATGGATTTTTAAGTGAATATATAAAACTGCATATCTTTTTTCAAAAGCTGTTTATTTAATCAAAATATGCTCCATTTGTTTCAATACACTTTTCCCAACGAGATTTTAATGCATAGATACCTGTCTTAAAGAAATTCTGATCTTTAGAATCAATAAACTCTGATATGGAATTTTTCAGTCTTCATTTTCTGTCTTCATTTTCATACTGTTTAGCCCGTAAAAACTGTTCTAAATGTTTAAAAAAATGAAAGTCGGTTGGCGAAAAATCCGGTGAATAAGTTGGGTGCTGCAAAATTTCATATTTTAATTCATTTAATTTCGCAATTGTTTTGTACGACGTATGCGGCCGAGCGTTGTCGTGGAGAAGTATAGGGCCATGCCGATTAACAAGTGATGGGCGCATAATTTTCAATTTTTCAGTGCATTTCATCAATATACTGGCAGTACTTTTCGACTGTAATTGTCTCCCCAGTTCGAAGGAATGAGTAAT